>JBAFWW010063516.1:4596-28678 GCA_036873685.1 Agapornis canus | reverse complement strand
CACACTAAACCATGCCACCCAAGGCTCTGTCCAACCTGGCCTTGAACACCACCAGCAATGGAGCATTCACAGCTTCCCTGGGCAACCCATTCCAGTGCCTCACCACCCATACAGTAACAAACTTCTTCCTTATATCTATTCTAAACTTCCCCTGTTTAAGTTTTAACCCATTACCACTATCACTACAGTCCCCAACGAATAATCCATCTCCAGCATCCCTATAGTTTTACTACAATAGATGATGGTGAAACTGAGCTAGAAAGACATTATATAAACAGAGATGTACACTACAGCAGAAAAGCAAAGCTTACTACAGCAGGAATAAGTGAGATATCTTTTTTTCTTTGCAACCTTGAGCTCTTGGAATAAAACATTTTAATGCTTTGTTTTTAATATTATAACTGTCAGACTTCCTGGCAACTAATCTTTTATTCTTTTTCAAGTATTTTTGAATAGCATCAAGATGCATACTCTAAATACTCTTAAGTCACGCGTTCCTCATTGACTGGCATACAAGCAGGAGTTTTTCATTGAGGTGCCTGGGTTTATCTTAATAAATTTTTGCACATTCATTAAAGCTGTTTGGGTTTATTACAGTCTAATTTACCAGGTTATATTTCTGTATTTACTGGATGTATTTCTTGAAGGCTGGTTGAGGGATATGTTTAAAATGCTTGTATTTCCCTTGGCATAGAGCTTTGAAGCCTGAAGCAGAACCTGGTCAATAGAAATCTGTATCAATTTTTTAAGATATACTTATTTTTAAAAAATAATATGTTGTTGCTTAAAAATACATGTGTTAATACCTTTATGTAATACTTGTTTCTAAAAGTGCTATTTTGCTGTGGGGGTGATGAGGAGTGGTATTCTTCCACTATAACACAAGGAAACATTAGACAGAATTGTTCATCTTCTTGGCTTTGGGTTCTGTAAACTCCTTGTGCAACCATTTAACAATCAGTTTTGTCCCGTTTGATTTTTTTTTTTTCCTCTTGTGTTAGTTGTAGAACAGTAGGAGACGTAAAAGTGTTACAAGAATCCACAAATCAACAAGTAGACAAATGGAGGTGATGATCACAGATTAAAAATTCCCATATGGAAAAAATTTAAAGCCAAGAACACAGATTTAAATGAAGTGTTAATAACAGAAGGATTGTTCCTAAGTACTTTCACGATTTTGGACAGCTGCAAACTAAATTAAACAGGTTTTATTTTTTTTTTTTTTCCAACCTGGAAAATGGAAGGTGATTGAGAAGGGGGATTTTTACTGTAACAGGCATTTCCTTCTTAGTATTTTATCTTGTTTCCATTCTGTTTAATCTATCATGGACTGGGTGGATGAAACAGAATTGTCATTCTCTGCCTGACAATAGACATTAAGTTACTTCATTTATTAACATAATCTTTACTTCTGTGGTCAAAAGAGAAAAAATGTGTTTATAAAATGAAATGGGGAGCAGAGAATTACAAAATATTTAGTTTATTTTTTTCTTTTTCAAGTTAGTGTAATACTAACAGATTTATCACTTAAGGTATGCTGTGTGATACAGATATACGTGGGCATATATCTCTATCTCCTCCAGCTATGGAAAAGGAATTACACTTAGTGTAATAAAGCTCAAATAAGCAAGGAGTATCTAGCAGCAGTGTTTCAGTGGAGGTATGTTTGGAAGCTCTGCATCTAAATGGGCTTCAACTTGAAGGGTGCGAACAGGATATTGAGCCGAGCCTGAGTGTCACAGAAGGGATGGATGGAAAGACTTGAGCAGAGCAACATTCTGTCAGTGCACAACACTAGCCAGAGACCCACTTCAGGGTGGATGCCTTTCTGTGTACTCCCTTGGGATGCCTGTCTCTTGACATGAAACAGCACATAGGAGATTCATAGTCATAGTGTGCTGGCAATGTTAGCCCCATCTGGCAAATAATGCTCTGGCTTTCCAAGATGCTGAATAGGTATTTTAGGTAGGTGCACATCCTAGAACTACCTGCAGTTACTTGTTACAACAAATTGGCATTGAGTATGACCACTGTAAAAATGTGAACTACATTTCAGACACTAAAAATATCAAAACTGCAGAAAGGCACAAGTTAGATGTGTCCTATTGATTTCACATGATCATAGAATGGTTAAAGTTATTAGGAACCACTGGAAGCTAAATGTTCTGACAGCCCCTGATCAAGCAAGGGCACATAGAGGTGGTTGCCTAGGACTGTGTCATGTGGCTTTTGAATATCTCAGAAGATGGGAACTCTGTTGTCTCCCTGGGCAGCCTGTGCCAGCACTTGGTCACCTTCACAGGAAAAAAAAGTGTTTCAGAGAGAATCTCCTGCATTTCAACTGCTTCCCACTGTCCCTGGTCCTATTGCTGGGCGCCACTGGAAAGAGCCTGGGTCTGTCTTTTTTACACCCTCCCTTCAAGTATTTGTATCCACTGATAAAATCCACCCTGAGCCTTCTGTTCTCCAGGCTGAAGAATCCCAGGCCCCTTGCCCTCTCTGCATAGGAGAGATGGTTTAGTCCCTATTCTTCTCAAGAACTCACAGCAGCTCTTCTGTTTCCTGTTTGAGTGATAGCTGTGATATATATATTAAATACTCAACACAAGAAGTGATCTTATGCCATTTGTATGATTATTTCGTGATCAGTTTGGCTTTTAAAAAAATTACATACGTCTGTTACTCAGGAAATAACTGCTGGTATCTGAACTAGCTGTTGATGTGAGAGCTCTTGAGTACAATTTTTATTTGATACAGACCAGATTCAATAGGGATTTATTTTTTTTCCCTTGCTTGCAGAAAATCTTATATCAAATATTTTCTAGAATTAACCTGCTTAGCAGCTATGCACACAGATGTGCCAGACAGCAGAGATTTACCCTGGGTTTTTAATTTGTTTGGGACTGGAGAGGGAGGGGATGTTGTGCTTTTTGTTCCTTTTTTTAAAGACTTGAATTATTAAGGCTTAGAAAATATGCAGCTTTTCTTTTAACTTAAGGAACTGTAGTAGTGTGAACCATAGTTTGTGTCAGAAAGGAAATGAGTGGTAAGTATAACAGTTTAATGAGCAAGTTGTGGGGCAGTTTGGCTTATTTTATGCCTTTCATGTGATCCGTAATGCCATATTAATACACTGAGTGGGCATATAGAGCTGCTGAAATTGTCAACTGCATCTTTCCTTTCAGATAGTGAATCTTATAGAAGAAACTGGACACTTTCATATCACAAATACAACTTTTGACTTTGATCTTTGCTCACTGGACAGAACCACAGTCCGTAAACTACAGAGTTATCTGGAAACATGTGGAACCTCCTAAAGAATTGAGCGTCTTTCTGCATCAGAACCTGTTCTTTAAATGACACATTCAGAATGATGCAACCAAAATAGGGGTGGGGGAAGAAAATAGCCCTCTTCAGCTTTATTTTTACTTAAAGCCAGTGATCATCTGTTGATAAGGGAGAAGAAATGTGACAAGACTCAGAGGACCACTCTTCTCAAGAAGAAAATGCTCCAGAAGAGTTTGCCTGGGTAGCCTTGAAAAACAAATACACAAAACCAAACAGAAATACTTGGTCTTAATGAATGTGTATGGTATCATGTATCTCTCTCTGTGGTGTTCCAGTCCACAAGATGAATGCATGTTCAAAACACTGCCTTATTACGTAACTGATCTATTTATTACTGCATACATGTATTCTAAAGTTAATGAGTCATTGAATGGTACTACCAGATGTTGCAATTAGTGAAGTCCCATATGTGCTCTTTTGATGCAGTACTATCAGAAGCATAGTGATCTTATGTTAAAAAGCCACTTCTTGCAATCTTTCTCTAGTCTCTAAAAGCACTACAATCTTGTTTCCACTTCTGCAGTTCCAGGAAGCAAGATACAAAGTTGGGGATCAAACAGTAATCCTATATTTGTTACTTCTCTGCCACTGTGGGTTGGACCACAGGTCCTTGATTCTATCCATTTACTGATCTTCACCATGGTAGGAAGTGCACCAAATAGGATTATATGACTTGCTGTCTAGCCTTAGTGAATAAACCAGTAGGACTTTTAACAAAAAATGTTATGTATACTGTCCTGAATCCAGCAGCTTTTGCAGCCTACATTCTTTTGTCTGATTTAATGTTATAAAATTAAATATATATGAGTGAAGGTGTTCTGCAGGATCATTAGGAGAAATACTGGTCCTGTCTCTAAGGAGATGTAGAGAATTCTTAATTTGCAGCTATTTATTACTTTGAGTTTCAGCACTCCTCTGCTGCCAGTGTGTGACTCACTTATACCGTAAAATTATTTGCATAACTTTTTTGTTTGTTCATATAGTATATGGTCTGCTTACTTTGTTTTGAGGTTTTGTTTCTGATTTGTTGGGGATTTTTACAACTGCTAAATTAAAATACTTTGAAAAAAATATAGTTACATGTTGGAATAAATACATGGTATATTGCATATATATGTGTGTGTGTGTATACACATAGACATGCAGCTGCATATATATATATATATATATATATATGCACACACACACGCACATATGCGTATATGCTTTTTATACTTCCCAGATTTTGGTATTTGTTCAGTAACCTGCTTGTGTTTCCAGAAGGATTTCTTGTCTATAGAAAGGAGTATTCTTTGATGCCATCCATTATTGCTTAAAAGTCAGAATCCCTGTTTATGCATGATGAAAAGAGAGCATGTGTACTCAGTTTCACATTAAACCTCCATGCTTTCTCAATGAGATGATCACCCTTCTCTTGGGAGTTCAGATTCTCCAATGAAAAGGGAAGACAGTTTTAAAAAATACTTCTGGATGCAAAGATTTATTCAGGTTTATTAGCCTTAAAAATGTATCTTGTTTCTGGACAGGCCAGTATGTCATGTGTATGCTTATATGCCACATGTAGTCTGTATGTGTAGAGCTAAACACAGTATCTGTATGAGTTCCTGTTTCATGCACATGGTCTGTGCAGCACTGTAAAAGTGAATTTCTCTGGGGGTTATTTCTTAATTCGGATGGTAAATACTGATACTGTTTTTTTTAAGTCCAAAGAAAATTTTACACTTTACTCTTTTTGAGAGGGTGGGATACAAATTGGGTTGGGGAGCTTTTTTCTTATTTAAAACGTTTGACCACACTCCACAGGAAGTCCTTCTCAGGCTTCGCAAGAGTAAGTGTACTTTTTCAGTAATGTTATGACTCTTATTGATGATTGGCATGAAGCATACTTGAAATGTTTTGTTCTTCTAAGTCCATGTCTTAATGTGCAATTCATGGTGGGGAGGGGAGTGGAAGTGTAATTCAAAACTTACTTTTGACATAAGGTGATGATGGGGTGGGGATAGGGGTGCATGTGAAGGGGATAAACTTCAATTTTTATTGATTGTTTTCTATGGAATGTTTGGAAATCTAAAAGCAACCTTAAAACATTTGGTCTACTAGTGTGTGTTCAACTTCTTGTCTTTTAGCTGTATCAGATACATACAGAAATTTGTCCACTTTGATTTTTTACACTAAGCTTTGTGGTAGAAACCCACTGAATTTCAGGACGGAAAGAATCCACTTATACTTCTTGTATGACTACACCTTTTTTCTAGAAATGGTGAAATGAATAATTTGATCTATAAAATAACAGATAAGCTTTATTGTACACTAAGATCTAGGGTGGAAGAAAACAGCAACTAGCAGAATAGGCGTGAAAGGGAGATGGCATCAATTACAGCATCAGTTACTGCTGAAATTCATGCGAACTGTGCATCATACTTAAACTCTAAATTTTATAATACAGTAAGAAAGGGGAGAAGGTAGACTGCAGTGGAGTGTGTGTTGACTTTTTCATGAAATTCTGATAGTTACTAGGTGTTGATCTCAATTTTAAAATACAGCTATTTTCATCTAATTTTGTATGCAAAACCAAAATAAATCCTTGTTCACTCAATTTTAGACATTCATATTTCTCTTAAAAAATTGTGAGATACCTTTTGAAGTCTTTCATGTATATAGGCACTGGTCTTTCGGTTAGATTAAAGTGTTTGGACAATAAATGTTTAGGAGTTTGACTTAATATCAAGCTGTTTAAAACAAAGTTGTAGAATTTGGGTTATTTCATTGAATGGACTAGCTGGGTTAGCAGTAAATTACAATAGCTAACCAGTCATTTTCAGCATAGGTGGGTCACTGTTACTCGAACAGTGTGTCTTAATCGTAAGGAGAGTTTTCATCTCCTCACTTAAGTTTTGATCTGAGAAAGTGATGTCCAGTTGGGTAGACAAGTTTTAATATCAGTTTGAGAGGCTTTACAGAAATTTCAGTATCATCTAGATTTAAAGGCCATCTTAGTCCGCAGTAAAGAGAGAGCAAGAAAGGAGGAAGTGAGGAGAGTCTTCCAAGGTAAAAGAAAAACCATGTTCAGTCTTCAGCTTTTGGATCATAAGAAATGGTTGACTCTTTCTCTTCTATTTCATTGGGTGTTTTTAGGTGAAGTCTGCACTTCTGAAGTAGTGTACACACAGTGCAGTGCATTTGGAGAGTCCAGTAGTTCTTGGGTTTTGCCTGATCCGTTGTCCTTTTTCATTCTCACAATGAAATAATGTGTGTTCACTATCTGGTTTGTGTCTCCGGTAAGTATAATCTTGTTTTCTTAGGGTTTCGTGGCCTCTTGAATGACCTGTTAATTTCTATCCCCATTACCTGTTTTGGAAAATTAACTGCCCTGTTTAGTTGCTGTACGCATTATTTTACTTCCAAGCACTAATGGTAGTATATTTGATTTGCCTTATACTGTCTTTGTTCATGCACATCATATCCTGTCTTTTACTACTGGCTGTTTAATGGTAAGCAGTGTATCTTTTAGCAAACTCTTGTTTCAGTCAGTAGAGGAACAGATTGTTTTTATGTTTGCTCATTGGTCCATTGATGTGTAAGAGTTTGTTGTAGTGCAGTGCACTAAAGTTGGGACTCAAGGTGAAAATTCTGTCAAGACTTTTCTGTCAACTAGGAGCCAGCAGAAACTGCAAAATAAGCAGTGTAAAACATGTTCCAAAGTTCAACAAGTGCAAGGCGTGTGTTTTCATGAGCCTCATTAGTTTTCTTAACTGTTAAGCAGCGTACAGTAGAATGTAGTGTATACCAGGAAGCTATTCTGTATACTGTACTAAGAAGCTTTACTGTTGAGCATAGAAGGCTTATGAACAGATGATGGGGACTAAAACTCATATATCTGCAGTGCTTCTCTGTGTGCTTGGGAGTTAATCAGTGCATTAACACAGCTAAAGCAATGACATTTACAAGGCTGGCTCTGTGTCTGAGCAGATAAATAAACATCAAACCACAGTCACATAAGAGCCTTGCATTTATTTGAGTAGCAAGATACGCAGCTGTGACTAGACAGGAAAGAGAAGTATTGCCACAGTGAGAACAATACTGTTGTGAAGGGATGGGATGGGGTACAGGAACAAGACTGGGGGGAAAAAAAGGGTAAAGAGATCCCTTACTGGCTGCATGTGGTCCTTATGTTAACATAGACAATACAGGTTGCTGGTCAGCAGTTCTGCCTGCAGTAAAGTAACAGTGACAGCTTGCATAATGGCAGCTTCTTTGATTCACTGCTCTAATGACTGTCATTTGGCTTGATGAGAGATGTGTGGCAGCATCATGCAAACTTTTAAGCTGTCTTACTATTTGAGATGCTAATGTCTGTTTAACATTTGTTTGAATATTAATTCTTACTTAAATTCTGTATTTTACCTAAGTCAGACTGATTCTGCTGCAAAATTATGATTTTACATTTTGCATTCTTCATTTAATTTTCCCAGTCTGGAAATATGAGCAAAGTCAAATGTAGGTCTGTGAATACAGCAGAAGATACATTTTCATCATCATTATAATCCTGACTAGAAGTAACCTTTTCCTGGAATGTTACATCAAATGAGTCATTTTCCTATGTTCCTTCAGACAACTGATGCTATAAAGCTAGAATTTTCATTAGGAAACTTTACCCTTCTTGTCACAGTGAGGAATAAATGATTGCCATTATAATTGCTTACAGGGGGACAGAGTTCAGGATCCAAGTCATTTTTAGAAAACAGTAGGTCTGTGAAGCTGTCAGTTACATCTTTTTAAAAGGACCAAGAAATAAAGCCTGTTTCTTGTGGGGAGGAAAAGCTGAGGAAAAAATCTGCTAAAAATACTTTGGTGATGGTGGGTTTGTTTTTTCCCAGTGGTCATATCCCCATTTCAAATCCTTAAGCATCTAAAGGTCAGTAGACAGACTGCATGCAAACCATTAAGGAATTAAAGGTATTGAAAAGGTAAAGCAAATCAGTTGTATTAAAAACCTGGCTGCGCAAGTAATAAGGTCACAATACTACTACTGCTTTCAGTGCAGGGCAGACATTCCAGCACATGTGGTTTGTGTATCCACATCTGAGTGGGTGGTCTAGAAATCAGTGCAAAATGCCGCAGGAGTGCTTAGTTCTTGAGTAGTGCAGAAGACACATTCAGGATGGGCTCAGCCAGCGCCACCCAGGCTCTACATGATAAAGACATTTTCTTTCAGCTTTCATGAGCAGCTAAGTTTTCACTTTGCCCATTCATCTAAATATTTGAATTCCTTCTTGCAACTGTATTAGTCCTCACTCATAAGTTTGTACTTGATAGATTTGTGCTTGTGGTTAGGTTTGGAGTGTGAATATTTGGATATGGTTGTTCCTTTGTTTGGGCAGATCATACGAAGGTGAAAGTGAAATATGGTAGTGCCTTCTTTAATATATTTTTTTTTAATTTTCTACTTCTGTCCAACAAATACAAGTCTCTGAAATGTTTTCTTCAAAAAAATCTCTTATGTGTGGGAAGAAGGTAATACTGCTTTCATCAGTGTCACTTTCTATTAACACAGTGTATATGTATTATAAGAGGATGAGTTAAGATGAAGCCTCTGTCAGAGGCTTATATGTATACATATAAGTTAGATGTGGCTTGATGGAGTACTTGATGGTCTGTTGGACGACTGCAAGCATGGAGACTTAGGAATGTTACTTTTATTGTTGTTACAGAACTGTGAATCTCACCCTGTGTAGCAAGTGAAGTGAGACATTAAGATACTAATTTTTTATCAAGAGTGTGTGGCTAGAATAGGTGATGCTGTTGTCTTACAGTTACAGAGCAGATTTCTGCAGTGCCTTTAAGCTGATTTATGTTCAGGACTAGCCATGAAGTTGATTGCTCAGACTTTCTTTAATTTTTATTTATTTATTTATTTATTTATTTATTATTATTTTTAAGCTGTTCTCTCTCTCTCTGTCTCTATGCAATTCCTTCCTTCCTTCCTGGTTCGTATTCTTAAAATGGTTAACAAAAACCCAACAGGACTCAAGGTCTTTCCTTTGACAATGTGATACATTAGGCAGTTGCTGTACTCTTGATGGCCTAAATCAATACTGGATCTACAGTTTCTTCTTCAAAACCAAGGAAAGCGAAATTGATTCCGTTGCACAAAATTGTTGAGGTTGGAAGGGATGTTGAGAGGTCATCTGGTCCAACCCTGTAGTTTCTCTCTGTAAGCCTGTTAGGCTTTTGAGAGACCAGTTGGGAAAGCTCTTTGTACAGTGTCTTTCTCATGCAGTGAGTGTCCAAATAAACAAAATGTTACTTTCAGCATCCAGGCACACTCTCATAAACCTTATATTGCCGTTCTACAAGAACATGGTTTTTTTCTTTCCAGATTGAGATTTTCTCCAAGGAACAAAGCTGGTACAGATCTTTCTCTGTTAACAGTAAATGGAAATCATTTTAAAAGAGTCTTTTCAGAAATTGTGATGTACTGCCTTACAGTTCATCTACACTTTGGTTGGCTGTGGATTTTATACTAATGATAGTGTTTCTTCTTACATAATTATTAACACACATACTATATATTAGAAAGATAGAATGGTTTAAGTTGGAAGGAACCTCTAAAGATACCTGGTTTGCCCCTCCCTCCTGTGGGCAGGGACACCTTCCACTAGACCAGGCTGCTCAAAGCCCAGCCTTGAACACTACCAGGGATGGGGCAGCCACAGCTTCTCTGGACAACCTGGGCCAGTTTAGGCCAGACACCCTCATTGTAAAAAAATCTACTTCCTTATGTCCTTTTTCAGTTCAAAAACATTGCCCTTTGTCACTAGAGTCCTTGGTAAAATATCCTTCTCCATCTTTCATATAATCTCCTTTTACCTGTTCAAAGGCCACAGTATAAGATCTCCTTTGGAGCCTTGTCTTCTCCACGATGAAAACCCCCAACTCTCTTGGCCTGCCTCCACAAGAGATTTGTTCCAGCCCTCTGACCATTTTTATCCCTTCTGTGGACCTGCTCTTAACTGGTCCTTGCCTGCTTTGTTCTGGGGGGTCCCAGAGCTGAACACAGTACTCCAGGTGGGGTTTCACAAGAGCAGAGTAAATTTGGATAAGCACCTCCTTCAGCCTGCTGTTTACACTCCTTTTGATGCAGGCCAGAATTCAGTTTTCTTCCTGGGCTACAAGTGCACACTGCCAGCTCATGTCCAGCTTTTTGTCTACCTGTATTCTCAAATCATACTCCACAGGGCTGCACGCAATCAGTTAATCCCTTAGTCTGCATTGATACGGTTTAGTGGTGGTTTTGATAGTCCTGGGAAAATGATTGTCTTTGGTTGATCTTTAATGTCCTTTCCAACCTGGTTGTTTCTACGATTGTATGACACTGAGGATAGCCCTGACTGAGGTGCAAGACTTTATGTTTGGCTGTGTTGAACTTCATGAAGTTTTTCTCAGATCTGCTGCACCACTCAGCTTGGTGTCTGCAAACGTGCTGAGAGCACTCACAATCCCACTGTCTATGATGTTGTTGTAAATAGTGTTTGACCACTATTTGTTACTGCTTCACACTTAGCCATTGAGCCACTGACTGTAACTCTTTAGATGTGGCCCTCCAGCCAATTCTTTGTCCATCTAACAGTCCATTCATCAGTCCCATATGTCTCTACTTTAGAGGCAAGAATGTTGTGGAGGATTGTATCGGGGCCTTGCAGAAGTCTAGGTAAATGACATCTTATAGCCCTTCGCTTTTCTACTGATACAGTCACTCTACTGTAGAAGGCCATTAGCTTAGTTTGGCATGATTTGCTGTTGGTGAAGCCATGCTGGCTGTCTCTAATCAACTCCCACTCTTCCATATGCATTGCTGTATGTTTCAGGATGATCCCTTCCATGACCTTACCAGGCACAGAGTTGAAGCTGATGGTCGTTGGTTCCCATGTTCTGCCTTATTACCCTTTTTAAAGATGGGTGTAATGTTTCCCTTTTTCCAGTCATTGGGACTTCACCTCACTGCCATGACTTGTCAAATATGGTGGAGTGGTTGCGGCTCATTCAGTTATGTCAACAACCTGAGATGCATCTCATTGGGTCTCATGGATTTATATATGTTCAGTTTTTTCAGTTGGTCTTGAACCTGATCTTTATGCATGATGGGATGAACTTAATTTCTTCAGTTCCTGCCTTGATGTTCACAGTTCCTGAGTTTGGGAAAGAGAGATTACAAAAGAAAAAAAAAGAAAAGAAAAGAAAAGAAAAAGCAATGCTGAATACCTCAGATGTCAAGAGTTCTGTATTATCTAAAAGGAGTGGGGAGGTTTGTGTGCACATTTTTTTTCATCTTTCTTTTCTGACCAATGGACTTGCAGAAGCATTTTCTTATACTTTACATCCATTGCCAAATTCAACTCAAATTGTACTTTAGATTTCCTGATTCCATCCCTACATATCCAGGCAGCATCCCTGTATTCTTCCCAGGATGTATGTCCCTGATTCCACTACATGTGCATATTCTTCTGATGCTTTAGTTTGATTAGGAGGCCCTTATTCAGCCATACCAGTCTCCTGCCTTCCTTTCATAATTTCTGACACATGAGAATCAAGAGCTTCTGCCCTCTTATGAAAAATGTCCTTAAAGATTTGCTAGTTCTGCACAGCTCTTTTGTCCCTGACAGCAGTTTCCAGGGGATTCCATCCATGAATTCCTCAGGCAACTGAAAGTTTCTTCAGCAGCTCAGAGTCCTGAGGTCTACTTGTCACCTCTCCATGTACCTCAAGATTATGAATTCTGTGAGGTCATGATCACTGGAGCCCAGGCTGTTTCCAGGCTTGGCATCTTTAATTAGTTAATCCATGTTGGTAAGCAACAGGTCTCATTACACTTCTCTGGTTGGGCTGTCTGTCACCTGGATTAAGAACTCTTTCTCAATGCTCTGCAAGAGATTCCTGGTCTGCTTACAGCTTGCTGTGCTTCTTTGCAGCAGATGTCAGGGTGACTGAAGTTCCCCAACAGGATCAGTCTGTGAGCATGATCCTTCCTGAAGTAAGAATGCTTTCAACAGGCAAAACCACCGCTTGGTTGAGGGGCATATAATAAACACCAACCAAGAGGTTTCCTTTTTGGCTGTGGCCCCTAAATTTTACTTACGCTCTCAACATGTTCACTGCTGTTTTTCAAAGACAGCTCTGTGCAGTCAATTAGATTTTTCACATGAAGAGCATCCACCCCTCCCTTCTTTCTTGCCTTGACCCCAGCTGAAGAACTCATTGTGCAAATAATCCTACTGCGTTTCAGTTGTAATGGTAAGGTAGTAGCTCTCTAGCTGCACAGTGGGTTCCAACTCCTCCAGTTTGTTACCCATGCTGTGTGCGTTTCAGTTGGCAGCTGACCATGTCATCATTTCAGAGGAACACTAACTAGCCTGAGGCATTTCACAGGTACTTCCTGGTTGGTTCCTGATACGTCAGCAGTCCTGGCTCTTCTCTGTTGCTTAAAACTTTATCCTATTTCCCCACTATAACATCTTCTAACTGAAGGAATTTGAAGCATTTTGTGCCATATCAGTATTGGATCTGTCCTTGCAACCTGTGAAGAATCCTGCTCACACTGTTGTGTCAGCCACCTTCACTGGGTGCCCTTACCTTGGAGAACCAACTTAATGGAAAGTTATCCTGGTCTTCAACAAAACACAGTATTTTTCTGGTAGGGATTTTTTAGTCTGCCCATTATGCAATATTGTAGCAGTAAAAAAATACTTCTGCTCCTGGAGAAAGTAACTAAAATATTTTCTTCACTCCATGACCAAGTCTTTTTTTAGTTTCTTCTATACTATGGAAAAGATACTGTGTACGCCAGCATAATCTCAATTTATCATGGGATTGATAACTCTGTCATCAAACTCACTGAGTTTGGTAGCTTTGGTATCTCAGATAGCACTAGCAGGGTGTCCCAGCACCCTGTCCAGCCAAATCTTAAATATGTTCAGCACTGGGGAAACCACTACTTCCCAGGGCAGATTATTCCAATGGCTGATTGTTCTCGTTGTGGAAAGTTTTCCTCTTGTGTCCACCTGGACTCTGCCCAGGAATAACTTTTACCCATGACTCCTTGTAGAAAGGGAGTTTCCATCTTTTTTGTAGCTGCTCTTTAGGTGATAAACTCTTCCCTGAGCCTTGTTTTGTCTAGGCTGAACAAACCCATTTCTCTCAGCTTTTCTTTACATGGCAGGCTTACCAATCAGTTTTTTGATCATCTTTGTGCCCATTCGTTGGAGCTTTTCCAGCTTGTCCACATCTTTTTTGTATACAGAGGACCAAAACTAAACACAGTATTCCAGGTGTGGCCTTACGAATGCCAAGTAGAGTGGGATAATGACATCTTTGTCTGTGCTGGGCATGCCTTTTTGATGTAACTCAGCATCCTGTTGGCTTGCTTTGCTGCAGCAGCACACTCTTCACTCATATGGACCTAACTTCATTGCTGTGAAGCAAACAACTGGTTCATTTCACTGCATATACCTTGACATTCAACAAGGCATCATGCCACTTTGCTGCTTCAGTTCTTTTGCTGTAATGAGAGGCTAGCACAATTTTCATCTTCCCCTGTTGTCTTCAAGTGATGAGAAGGCTCGTATGTCTGCAAGATGTTTTTACAGATAACTTTATAGATCAACAATATCTAGCAGAATGGAGGTCAGAAAGTCACAGGCTGGTTGAGGTTGGAAGAGACCTCTGGGTATCACCTCCATACTCAAGCAGGGACACCTAAAGCCCAGGACCATGTCCAGATGACTTTTAAACATCTCCAAGAATGGGAACTTTACAACGTCTCCTGGACAACCTGTGCTGGTGCTCAGTCACCCTCACATCAAAAAAAGTGGTTCCTGATGTTCAGAGGGAACCTCCTGTGTTCCATTTCTACCCACTGCCTCTTGTCACAGGGCACTACTGGAATGAGCCTGACTTGATTTCACACACTCAGCAGCATTCCTCTGTGGGTTCGTGTGCCTCTGTCATTGTATGGTGATTGAATTTAAAATATTTATTTAAAAAGTTGATCATGCTGTGTAATCCGTGAAGCTTGTGAAAACAGATACATATGGTTTGCAGTCTGCTTTATGAAGCTTACATGGATGTCAGTGGAGTGTTCATTTGTAGGATCTCTTTTTTGGCTTCTAAACCTCAATGGAAGTCGTAACAAATAAAAACCATTTAGTGCACACTCAGTCACTGTATTTCAGAATTGACCAGTGTAAAACATCTTGCATTGGGCACTGAGAGCTCAACTGAAATGTATTCTAAATTAGGAGTTATAAAAGTCCAATTTTCTCCAAAGTTGGAGGAGAAGACAATAGAAATGAGACCATTAGAAAACTGGCAAAACACATACTGTTTGACAGCAAGGCAGGTCAGAGAGTAGAAAAAAACAGTTAAGATCCCAATTTTGCAGCATTGGCACAGTGTTAAGGGTACAGGTACATACAGGAAGAAGAGAGGGAAGATGCTTTAGCTTAAGGTGTGAACAGTTGTAACACCAAAGTTCAGAACTGAAAAAGCCCTTTTGAAGTTACTGGCTTTGTTTCCTGGTGGAACGTGAGCACATGGAGTGCTGTCACTTAGGTGCAGTGGCAGTAGCAGGGAACACTGGCCTGCCTGCACACAAGCAGGCTGAGAGGGAGGTACTGTGCATCTGCTAATAAGGAGGGAATGAGTTTTGGTGCTGTTGATTGTTTTCCGTAGGAATACCAGAAAAAATCATCAGGGTTGGAGAGTTGGGCTATAGAGAGACGCAGGAGTGTAGGGTGTTGACAAATGTGCAGCTGAGGTGAGGGAGGATGAGGCATTAACATTTGAGTTAGAATTTGCTTTCCTTAGAAGAAAAAAAAAGGCCTGGTATAGATGAAGGTATGTTAATTTATTAGTGGGAAAGAGAAATGAGGAAGATAAGAACAAACAAAGTAGGTCTTTGTGGGGCTTATCTTCAGAGAGTATTTTTAAGTTGAAGACTATCAGGCGCAGTTTTGTAGATGCTTTCAAAATCCCAGTACAGGGCCTGTAAATGTGAAACTAGCACAATTTTTTCTAATGTTCAAAAGCAGAAGCATAGGTACGGCCTGTACCCTAGGAAATTGAGTTAGTACAGAAAGCTGACAGTATTTCTTCAGTTGGTGAACGATGGCTGTATGGAATACATTTCTGAGAAAAACAAGTTAAGCAGTCATTTAACGAGATCAGGATATCTTGATTTGTTCCAGGAGAGGTGAAGATGCCAAAGAAGCAGGGTGAAAAGGTTCAAAAGTGAGCATTTGATACATTTCAGAAGGTTTAATATCTTTTCCTGCCCCTAAATTTTAGTGTGCTCTTACCTCTGATTAACCTTTTGCCCCTGTTGCATGGCAGAACAATGGTGTCTCTGTTAAACTCTCAGCAGAGCTCCTGATTTATTGTGTCCTACTTAATGTCTATTGGTAGTCCTCCAGTTTATGCGTGGTGGGGTTTTATTTTCTTTTATCTTTTCTTATCAAAACAACAGAAACAAAAAACAGCACTCAAGCCATTCTGCCTTGTATTTCAACCCCAAATGCTGAAATGTATAGAGAAGTAATTTCTTTTTAACCACTCTAACGTGCTCTGTGTTGAATATTAGCTTTAAAAGCAGCAAGGTCAGGGCTTGCACTCTTGTTTTCCAAAGTGAAAGAAGAGGAACTAGGGGGTTTATATCCTACTGTTCTACCATCTCTGCAAGTGCTGAGGGGAAACAGCCATTTGAAATTTTTTTCCAAAACAAAATGGTAACGTTTCACAGAGTGTATGATTGCCATTAGCATTGTTTTTCAAAAGAGTCCTGCAGTCACTGGGGCTTTTACTCTGTTTTGTTCTTCATGTGCATAAGGATTTTATGTGTTTGTCATTAGTGGATATCCTCCTGTATCCCAAATCATGTGCCCTAGTGGGGGGCCTATAGAAAAGCACTCATGTGCCTCCTATTGAATGTAAGTTGCCTGAGTATATAACAATATTGTACCGTAAGCAACCTGACCTCAAGCGAGAAAGACACAGAAGTAGGTCTCTCTACGTTTGATATATAATCCTTGGGATAGTCCCCAGAGAGGTTTGATAAACAGTGAGACTAAAGAGTAAAGATATCAAATAGGTATGTTTATTCTTTATGCATCACAGTAAGAGCATGCAGAAAGCTCATTCAGTTTGCTACACTTTCTGTCTAGTCTACATACTAGATTTATAATACTTGTCTGAAACACAATGCATTTGAAAATATATGTGTTTTGTCTGTTGCTTTTCCCTAAAGGCCTGAGGTGTTTGGCTTTTTTATTTACTTTTCTCATAGGAGAAACCACTGTCCTTTGTTAGTGAACACTTGAGGTTTTGGGGTTATATTTTTTTCACTATTGCTAAAAGCATTAATTGTTGACTGAGTAGAAATAACTCTTTCAATGAAAATTTAATCGCTATTAATAGTTAAATTAATGATTGATAATGTAGTCTCCTTACAGCATCTGAAGCCTTCAGGAGTATTTGTTTCATCTCCAAATTTAAGTAGCTAAACACATGAGATTTTATGGATCTGCAGAGAGCCACTGTAGCTGAAATAGGTTTTGCAGGCAAGATGTTTACTATATACTCTACAGATTTAACCAAAATGGTTATTAAATCACTTATTGTCACTGTGTAAATCACTCTTACAATACTTCAGAGATCAAAGTATTGCTTACACAGCACTGTAAGCACTCCACAAGTGCTTACGGTGCATACTGTAAGCACTCTACAAGTGTCTGAGCATCATGGAGAAGTTTGCCATCTAAAGAAGATAAAATTCAGCTAGTAAAGAAATTAAATAAATAAAATTGAGAAGTCCAGGAGCAACTGCATTGAATTTGTGGTAGGCAATTTGGCAGTTTCAAAAGCACTATTGTACCAGGGAAAGTTAGAAACACCAGCCTATTCAACCTGTTTGCTGTGCTTTTGGAAACAAATAGATCAAGTGATTGAAACAGAATCAAATACTATTCTCTTTCAATGAGTCCCCATTAGCTCATTGTTTGTTAGCTAGACAGCCTAGGGCTGATTCCAGACAGTGCCACCCCATCACAGACCTTGGCCTGGAATTGTAAATGCAAAAGTGCCTTCACTGAAAAGGTCTGCAAGGTAAACGTTTCCATGTCTGAGATTGAAAGTTGAGGATAGTTAGTGATCTTAGAATGAAGAAATTCAGTTTGCCTTCCCTAACATCTCTTGCCACCCATCTGGGAAGGATTATTTCATATGTGATCAAAATAATTCGCTTTGCATTGTACATGGGCCCATAGCCTGTTCTCATGTCTCATAGCAAGTCCTCATCAAAGGAGATCTGCCTGGGTTTTGGAGTGTGCAGCATACATGATCAGTGATCCCATCATCCACTTACTACAAACAATGCTACAAACCTCTGCTACAGGAAAAAAAAAAAAAAAAAAAAAAAAAACCCAACAAAACAAAAAAAAAAAAAAAAAAAACCCCCACAAAAAAAAAAAAAAAAATACCACAAACCTCTGAAAAAGAAAAAAAAAAAAAAACAACAAAAAAAACCCAAACAAACAAAACAAACAAACAAAAAAAACCCCACAAAACAAAAAACTAGCTATCATGGGAGGGTTTTGGGATTTTTTCCCCCTTCCACTTGTGATGCCATATGGGGCCAAAATCATGGATCAGTTATGTAGTCAGATTAATATTTTAAAGGATTTTGGAACCTTAGGACTGCAACTACTCTAATCCCTGCTAAAATTGCCACCAAGCTACCAGTCCTGCTGAGCTGACAGTATGTTCCCTGCTCATTGCAAGTTTGGTGAAGAGACACAGATTTATGCAGAGCAGTACTGCGTAGGAAGGAGTGCTAGAATATAACCATGCTTCCACAAAGTGGTCCACTCTGGCTGTCATCAGGCTCTTGGTTTTCAAATGCTGGTTTTCATATGGTGAAGTGGGAATATTCCCTTACCTCACAGGGGATTTCTGAAGCTGGTTTTATTATTAATTTACAGTCAGACCTTTCTGTCATTGCTCCTCAGTTGAACAGTGTGAGTTCAGAGGTATTAGGTGTGCTGAAAAGAACGGTGTAACTTCTCAAATACACTACCAACTCTTCAATAGCTGTTGTGCTAGCTGTTTCATCCCACAATGCCCAGCCACTAATTGCAACTGCGGAAGTCTTTTGAGCATTTGCAGCTGCCTAGTGTGACTGTTGCATGGGTTGCAGATAGTCTGAGCTCCTAATTAGCAACATAGGAATGTGGAAGGCACGTGGTGCTGTAAAACATTGAGTACTGTCAAGGATTATATGTTGCCAATAATAAAATTCCTAGTGAAATTCCTGAGGGTATTGCAAAGTGAGGACTAAAGAGAAAAAGACTGAAGAAGTACAGAACTTCTGGAATTTAGACCCTGAACCTGTGTGTAAGCCCAAGTGTTTGTTTATGGCACTGCCAAAATACGAATGTAAATCATCTGCTAATTATTTAAGGGATCATTTTGTGTGCTTTTCCTTTAACCTCTCATCTCCAGAAGTATGCACAGTAGGGTTTTCGAGTTGTTTTGTGCCTGAAAATGTGAAGTTATAAATATTTTTCAGAGTCTGCATTTCTGGGTCTGGAAGATATTTTGTGGGCGCACATTGTGACAGGATGTTCTGTGAAAATCAATAGCAGTATGATACGTAGACACAATCTTTAAAGGGGGGAAAAAATAAAAAGAAGCCTTACAAACACAGCTTTAAAACTACCAAGTGTTGAGGGCTTTTTTTCCCATCTGTGTACTGTCCTAAAGAGCACACAGTACCTCTGGTGTCAATTAATCTAATTGGTTCACTTATTTGGGCAGTGTTTTCAAGTACCACTAAACTCTCTCAGGCCTTGGCACACAGTTAAAGGAGATGGTTTCAGTAGTTAAAAAGGGGGGAGGGGGGGGAAGAGAAAAAAGGAACAATTAAATCATATAAATGTCTTTGTGAGAGATCATGAGTAAATGTGTATACTGTTTACACAGATGCATGTGCAAACATGGGTCTGTTACTGATTTGGAATATTAAGTAGTTTCAAGACTTTTGTCTCTCATTAAAATTTCTTTCAAATGTTAATCATGCACTGAGTTTTTAAAAGGTTAAGAAAGTTCTTTTTTCTAGCATGGTGGGTTTTTTCTTTCTTTCCTCAGTCTTCATTCCTTTTTCTTCCCTTTTCCTTTGATTCTTGTCTTTACTGTTATGTCTTGCTCCTGGTCCAAAGACCAGGTTCTGTCAAGGAGCAATGTAGTAATAGTGAAGTGGAACAGAATGTGTGGCTTTCTAGGTCAGCTTGGCACTTGCAATACTCCTGCGGCAGCAGTGGGCTGGGGATATAAAATGAACAGTAAGAATTTTATTTTCAGCTTACTGCTTTTTAAAAAAGAAAGTACATAACTACAGGAGACTGAAAATACCTGTTGCCATGTCCCAGATAGTGAGTTTGTGCAGAACAAATGCCACTGGCCTCTCTTGGCGTTGCTGATTCTACTTACTTTTAGTTCAGAAGGTTGTTCAGACTTCAAAGAGTCTTTGTTGTTGCATAGCTTGCTCCCTCTCTGTAGCAGTGCTTCGCTGGTGTGACAGAACCCCCAGCCATGCATGACCGACCCCTGGCAGCAGGTGTCCAAAGCTGTGTTTGGAGAACTGGTGTCACCTTCCAGTGCTGTGCCCTGGTGTGCTCAGGCCTGCAGCTCCAAACAGCAGTCAGCTTGTTTTGCTGTGCCTGGCATGGTAACCTCATCTATAATTTGAGGAGCACTCTCATGCTTCTGTCATTCTGTTTCCCCATTCACCTTACCTGCCCATTCCTGCAGGCTCTGTGTTTCCTCTATGCCATCACATGTATCTAACACTGGGCCAAAACTGAAGCCTGGGTAAAAGTATGAAAGGAGATATAGACACCAGGTTTTAAATTAGATGAGGTGCCATGGGTTGGTAGGGGAAGAAAGTCTCTCCTAGGCTGCCACTGGTGGGGATATAGAAATTTAGTATTGGCTAATAATTATGACCTGACTCTTTCAAAAGGCAATAAAATACAACTGCACTAGTAAACTAGGTGGGTGGTTGGTTAAGTGAAATCTGATTTTAAGAATAAACAGTGCAAATACGTAGGGCATAAAAGGAAGTTACCTCAGCTGATCACATTTTTTTTATTGTCCTTTAGCTTTGTTCACTGGGCAGTCTTCATACGGATATTGTATCAACACTGAGATACGGAAAATCAGGATGTTTGAAGTTAATGCCACAAAACATATTAATCTACTTATAGGCATTTTGAATAATGTGAGTAATTCTATGCCAGCAAGTGTCCTATGTTCCTGTGTTGCTCCCTTTAGAGTAAGTGAGAGTTCATGGTATTAGGTTTCCTAAAATGGAATTAGATACCTAGAAGCCCAGTTTGTTTACGTTTCATTTCAAACTAATGGAACAACATGGATGCATTCAATTAAACCTTTTCTTCCAGACTTTGCAATCTTCGAAACATCTTTGTAATTTTTGATCCCCACGTAGTGGCATTTAGGCTAATTAGGTTCAGCCCTGTAGTGGGACTCTGGTGTATAAATGCTAAAAGAAGCAAAATAACTACTCCAATGCCACTAGTTGCTGCTGCCCTGACATCAGTCTTAAAAGCAAGATAGTCCTACCTTTTCTAGGGTACATAGGTATGTGTAAACATCCATTATATTTTGTTTGGTTGCATGCTAATTTTCATCAGAACCTCTTAAAAGTAGCGTGACATGAGAGTCTCCCATTTCTTGCTTGGAGGGAAATGGGAAGTTTAACGTGTGAGACTATGGGGAATACGTAAGTATTATACGAGTGCTCATTTTAACTGCTTGATACTGAAATCCTGGTAGGCTGAGAGCTTGCAATCCAATGCCTGGTTTCTAGCAGGAGCCACTGAAAATCCTTGCGAGGAAGGTGAAGGAAATTGCACAGCTGACATATTAGGGCTAGCTAGTTTTTATTGGAAGTCTTTTGGCTTGTGAACCCCACACTTCAAGACACAGTCTTTTTACTTTCCAGCCAAGGTGATTGTTCTCCAACACTAGCAATGCACAGTAACAGCTTTTGACTAATCTGGAGAGTGGAGAATAAAACTACAAGGAGGAAAAGAAGACAAGAAACGAGCCTGAGTTTATCTTTCTGTTGTAGTTACTGAACATGATGGAGTGAGTTTCTGCTTTCCCTTATTGAATGAACTCTGTGAAGAGCAATGAAATACACAAGGAGCACACTAATGAAAAGTGGCTGTTGTGGACCACTCTTGTGTCTAGGAGCCAGCGGGTCCCCATCTCTGCTGAAGGAGTGGCCGATCAGCTTGCATGGGTCAGGCCCTCCCTCCTGTAAAACCAAATGTCAAAGTTCTCAAGTTCTTGGCAGTGTTCCCCATTAGATGTCCCTGTGCTGGGTTGTTTAGTGGTGTTCAGCATCCAGCTTCACATGTATATTTTTTTTTCCTGTTTTTAAAAGCAAAGGAATCTCTTTTGCTGTGATTCACAATTCAAATAATTGTAGAAAATAGACATCTGCACAGTAAATGACATTGCTGGGATTTTAAAACCCCCCTGACTTATTCTCAGCTACTTCATCTTTAATGGAAATGGAGAAGATTGCAGACATCTGGAAAGTCTTTTTCCCAAAGAAATGTAAAGTTGAATTTCCTTTCTAAAACTTTTTTTTTCTGTAGTAAAACGCCTTGAGGGGTGTGTTCACCTTCTTTGATTTATGAATATTTTACATGTCTAGCTCAGGAGGATGGGAGGATCATGAAAATACAATGTTAACCCAAGTCTGAATTACATACATTCGTTTGGTTGGTTTGGGGTTTTGTTTTGGTTTTGGGGTTTTGGTTGTGGGTTTTTTGGTTTTTTTTTCTGATGTTGCCTTTTTTTGTGAAACAGTCAAGGAGCCATTGACACAAAAATACAAGAATTTTTTGTCTTGCATTTTATATCCCATGTATTCAGAGCAGTTCTCGTTTCACAGTCTAAAGCAAATGTTTCTGGTGTTAGTGGCTGAGATCTGAAGAGATACTTCATAGCTGGCTTAGGAGTCATGAAATTTAGCTATGGATACAGAGGTTGCAGGACATGGGGGGAGTAGATGTCTCAAGTGGAACCCTCTTTATTCAGTGGGAGTTTACTGAATAAATGTTAGGAGAATTTATGGATCTGGCCACCTATAACTGGTGATGCAGAAAAGCATTGGTCTATCGTCCAAACGTAAGCTTAGCTGAAGGCTGCAGCAGCTTATGTGGTAGTGGATTTTGTAGCCTGTTACTGTACCTGTTTTAAAGATAGTCTTGAGAAAGTGTTTACCTTATCACATGAGATAGTTTCAGAGTTATTATTGATTGAGCTACTACATTATGGTAAGTGTAAGTATGGATTTGGCAGAATAAGCTGATGTTATAATCAAATAGTAATCAAAATGTAGATCAAAATTTGGAAGTTGGAGGGACAGCATTCTTCCACCTTTTTTTTTATGTTTTCATAAAATCCATTCTTTAAGATTTGATTGCTTTTCAGGAGAAATAAATAGCAATGGATGTTGTCTCTGTTAAGTTCTTATTCTAAGTATCCTGCAGACAGTGTACCACAAGTTCTAGTTTACAAACTACATCTTAAGGCATACTTCTCCAGTCTTTGATCGGCAGTGCAAAGATGATAATGATGCCCTGGCTTTAAAAAATCTTAGGCCCATGTAATATATAGTTTTCTTTTATTTGAGGGTATTACTTAAAAGTGTTTGGACAGTCTCATAACACTTGTCATAAGTAAAGATTTCTATTTTTGGTATGTTCTCTATGTAGTAAGCTACTTTCCATATGACTTTCCAGATTGTGGCTGTAGTACAGCAGATACATTTCACAAGTTTAGTGGTTTGGTTTTTTTTTCTTCAACATGGCAACAGCATTTGGTGTCTACAAGTGACTCTGTATTTTAATTAGTGCCGTCTCCTCAGCAGAGGTCTTGGGTGCTAGCTGAATTATTTGTCAGTCCATTTGTAGAACCAGGAGTTACTAAATCACCAAGTCTGATCCCATGGTGAACAGAGGATGAAAATTTTATCCAGTTAATCCTGAACTGAATCTAACAGAGAACACTATTACTGCTTCTGCTGCCAAAGCAGAGAGCCACCTTGCAACTTCTTGATTTGTGTTATCTGGTTTAGAAGATGAAAATTGGAAGTAAGAATGTGCACTGCATGTTTTTTCATTAATGGGGGTGCAGCTCCCATGGCATAACTACAAGGCAGCAGTAACCTGCAAAACACATTGTACTGGGTGGATTTCTGTCCATACATCTTATAGGGTTGGTAGTGCATGGTGCTGCTGCCAATGAAAGAAGGCATCGGATACCATCTAATGACATGGAAATGACCAGGCATGATAAGTCACCATTCCTTTAGTTATCCCTGAACATCTTTTCTGACAAAAATAATCTGCAAATGTGCACTTTACCAGGTGACATTTCAGAAGGGGTCTCTCTAGACACACTGGAAAAGGACATATGAAAGTCCAGCATGCACTGCCACCAATCTGTGATATTTTTGACTCTTACTGATGCAGATTCTCTCTCTTCCTGTCAGGAGGCCCTACAAGGCTTCCTTTGTTCATCTTCTGCGGCGCATCCATCCCTGGCAGTGTTCAAGGCCAGGTTGGATGAAGCCTTGGGTGGCACAGTT
>JBAFWW010063515.1:0-13570 GCA_036873685.1 Agapornis canus | reverse complement strand
ATATATTATGAAGAGTAGTAGCTATATGTCCTCGATTCAGCAGTAGCAGTCATTTTTCTTCTTCTTAGCTGGTGCAGTGCTCTGGTTTTGACTTTCGGCCTCATAAAAGCACTCATAACACCAGGGTTTTAAGTTGTTGCTCAGTACTGTTTACTCTGACCAAGGACCTTCTGAGTCTCATGCTCTGTCAGGAAAGAGGGGAAGCCGGGAGAAATCAGAGACAGAACACCTGACCCAAACTAACCATACCACAGCACATCATGCCCACTATATAAACTGGGGGAAGTTACCTGGAAGGATTACATCACTGCCAGGGTCAGGCTAGTTATTGTTTGGCGGGCAGTGAGTGGTTGTATTCTCTTCCCTTGTTATCTCCCTCATTATTATGGGAGTTACGTTCTTTCAATTCTCCTTCCTATCCCTCCAGGAGCAGAGGGTGAGGAAGGGGGGGAGTGAGAGAGCGACTACATGATTCTGAATTACTGACTGTACTTAAACCACGACACCATAGATAAGACTTTTTTGCAAGTATTTAAATGTCTTTCACAATCCTAACAGTAGCACAAATATGCATTACTTTAAAAATACAAATAAAATTGCAAAGCATTTGAATATTTGTGTCTGATTTTTTTTACATGATCACAGTTTTTCAATACCTTGCAACAGTGGTGAAAACAGAAATAATATATCCATTCATAAATTAATTCCAGTAATTTCACTCAGCACATAAACAAATTATAGTTCTAATAAAGAAGTTTCTAATAGTCAATAAAAAGCTAATGAAACAAATTTAATATGATAATACCACATTGCAATAAACAAATGCCATTATAGATACAAGCAAATCACATTGTCAATGATGCTCTTAAACTATGTATGCTTAGCTGGTGTACACAGAAGCAGTTTTTGCATGATCCGTTTTCAGAGACCAGTTTTCACTAACTGCAAATACATGGTTCCCTAAACAAAAAAAGAACTTAATGATTTGGCAGTTGTTTTTAATACATGTAAACAACATTGCTCAATAAAGGTAAATGTAAGACGCTTAAAATATTCCTTAATCATCATTATTTACATGTTTATGAATGTGACTGCATTACAGTGACTGTATTTCTAAATGCGATCTGTTCATTTAGTGTAATAAAGGCCTTTAGGGAAAAGAGAAATATCTAGTTGAAATGAATGCCTGAAAAGTCACATTGGGAATAAAATATTAAAGCCTCAATAAAAAAACATTTGGTAATGGACTGGATGGCAGCAGGGAAATTTAAAAAAAAAAATGAAAAAATGCTGCTACTTATATCCTTGATCAGAAATTGTATTCTTCAGTAAAATTGAAATACCTAGAAAAGAATCAGATTGTTTCCTTAGGCTGAACTTGTTTCTTCTTTTTCCTTTCCATTGTCTGCAAAGAAGAGTGAACATGAATTTGGATGTGAATACCACATCCCTTTTATGCTTTGATCATTGAAAAAGTATTGTCTGGCAAAATGACTTGATGTTGAAAGTCTGGACCCAGGCTTTCTACAGTAAGATGAGCTGTATTCTCCTCTGTCAAGTGAACAACAGAGGGAGTTTTGTCTAAGACCACATAAGCATAAAAAAGGCAGATGTCTTTACTTTCAGCAGCTTCAAGTGATCAGCCTGAAAAAGCATTCATAAGCTAACATACAATAGCAACTGTTAGACATCAGAAAGAGATAGTCAGAATGATCAGTGTTTGCCGCATTTCATCAAGCAGCTGCACTATCTTCTCTGGTTGTGTAGTCTGGCCTGTCTCTCAGTGCAGTGATATTTATCTCACTGCTTTCAATAATGGAAAACAAGCCTTTTGGTTATAACACGTATTTTAGAACTAAAGACCAGGAGATAAATATAACAGGCTTTTGAGTGTCTTGTTTTAAAAATAAAACAAGTGGCTGAGGTTTATAACTACCTGTAGTCAGAGCATACACTGAAAAGTTTGGTCTCTGAATTTGTTGACTTTTGCTTTCAAGCCCTACAATCAGCCACTGCAGTTTAGGTGCTGTGCTCGCTTGCTTGCTTTTTTTTCAAATATCAGTTTTAGATAAAGCGTCATCTCTTCTTCACAGGCTTACACTTTAATGTCCCCAAGGTGACTTGACACAAAGTAAATTGTAGTAGCATTAGCTAATACACAATAAAAAATTTAAAACTTCTTTTTAATCAAAATCCATATTCTGAGTACTGAGTACTGGAAAAAAAATTAAATAGGTGTCTCTCTAAAGTAATCAGTGATGTAATTTGTTTTGTTACTAACCATAAGAATGAACATCATTTAAATGAGATGTAAATAAGCAAAATCCCACTATCACAACAAAGACCTTGGCTCAAAGAAGAAAAGCCAGGTACAATGGAAAGATTTCTTTCAGATAGTTTATTTCCCTTTAAGTTACAATGTCATTTACCTTAGGCTTTTTTTTACATTATATAGATTGTTTCAAAATACTTAGGTAAGTAATGAGAAGTAGTATATATAAAACTGCCTTTAAAAGCAAATTCCTGATTGTACCCAAATCAAAGGAATATCTTCTTCATGATTCTACTTCTGTTATTGTGATTACAAAATTATATTATTGTGATTACAAAATTATATTTCTTATTATGTTCTCAGATGTCCTTTAAGAACAGGAAGAAACATCATTTGTGTGTTCTTATTAAAATACTAGATATGAATTACAGAAGCTGTATAGTTTCTCAAAGTGATTGGAATAAGAAAGTGTCAGATTCGGACCTAAAAGTCATGGGATTATAAAAATTTTGTCATAATTTATAACAGTTGTTTTTTTCAATAGTTGATATTCAAAGAGGCATGTGAATTATGTGGACGTTGTGTTGAATGTGATGCCTCTTTGAAGGCTCCTCTTCATTGTTGCCAGTCCTCCAGAATGTCCTTTTCCAAGCCTTTTATATAACCCCCCCCCCCCCATGCTGCTTCCAAAATTAGCCAGTATTTTCTTCCTTGTGTACCACTTTAGCTTTAGATAGAGCATGGTTTCTGCTCAGCTTCAAGTTTACTACACTTTACTTGATTTCTGCTGAGTGTTCTGTTCCTGGATTATTACTCCTCCTTCCTTAATCATAATCTCATGAAGCTTACTCCCTAGAATCCATTTTACTCCTTTGCACCTACAGAAAGGGAATGCATCAAACCAGGTGGTTTAGATGTCATTAAGGAGGGCTTAAAGAAAATACTCATTTCCTGCTGCACAAAATTCTTCATATTACAACAGATGATCTACACAAGGAATAGAGAAAAACAGTTTACAAATAAAATGATGAATACCTATAAATCACAGGTTGCTGTATAGAAAGATAGATTGTTTATGTAACTAGATTGTTGGGAGGCCCAAAAATGTAGACTTTTCCAGTCCTTCACAGGGACTGTGATTAGGGATTCAGATCAGCTGTTTGATGCAACTTCAGAAAGGGAATTGCAATAGTCATCACACCACAACATCTACAATTAAAATAAATATGTAAACAAATCTTTCATGTAAGAATCTCAAAAAGTCTATCTACAAATTTTGTTCTGTGTGAAAATTAAACAAGAGTAAGAATTTAGAACCATTATCAGGCCACATTCAACATCCAAACAAATACATATCTAATGAGATATGCTGTGCCATTTATAAACAACTTTTTTTTTCCAATACCCACACTGTTCTTTACACTTCTGAATCTATAGTCTCCATTATGTAAACTACACACAGCTGTAGGTAGGCGATTTGCAAAGAATATAATTCACCAGATGCATATTTATTATACTTGGAGCTCTCTTTTTCCCTCACCTTCTGTTCTTGCTTTTATTAAGTGAATCCATTACACTCCTTACTGCGTTAGAAAGAACTTTCTCAGAAAAGGAAACCTGAGAAGAATTTATAAATATCAAACCATTGTGTCCTTGTCAATTTCCAAACGGTAACTAAAGTAAACACATAAAGAAAATTACTCGACTTGCATCCCATAGTCAGAATGACAGTTTTGCTATTGATAGCTAAAATTTGGATCAAACATTTAACAATGCACAGCAAGAAATCACTGCTTCTGAGAGGATGTAACACAGTATGCATAAAGCAGTGCCTGTGAGTAGTGGGTCTGTGTGAACCTCATGAGGTTCACCAAGGCAAAGTGCAAGGTCCTGTACCAGGGTTAAGGCAACCCTATGTGCCAACACAGGCTGGCTAATGAAATGATTGAGAGCAGCCCTAGAAAGAAGAACTTGTAAGTACTTCAAGGTGGATGAAATGCTGGACATGAGCCAGCAATGTGCACTCACAGCCCAGAAAACCAAATGTATCCTGGGCTGCATCAAAAGGAGGGTGGCCAACAGAGGAAGAGAGGTGATTCCACCTGTCTACTTGGCTCTTATGAGATGCCACCTGGAGTATTGTATCCAACTATGGAGTCTTTGGTAATGGAAAGATATAGACCTGTTGAAGCAGGTCCAGAGGAGGGTCAAAAATGATCAGACAGCTGGAACACCTCTTCTGTGAAGAAAGGCTGACATGGTTGTAGTTATTCAGCCTGGAGAAGAGAAGGCTCCAGGGAGGCAGTATTGGGGCCTTTCAGTAGTTAAAAGGGTCATAAGAAAGATGGGGACAAGCTTTTTTATCAGCACCTGTAGTGATAGGACAGGGATCAGTGGTTTTAAACTAAAAAGGGTAGATTCAGAGTAGATAAAGAACAAATTTTTATGATGAGTGCAGTGAAACACTGAAGTGGGTTTCCCAGAGAGGTGGTAGTTGCCTCATCCCTGGAAACTTGCAAGGGCAGGTTGGATGGGGCTCTGAGCAATCTGCTCTAGTTGAAGATGTCCCTGCTTATTGCAGGGGCATTGGGTTAGGTGATATTTAAATGTCCCTTCCAACCCAAACTGTTCTATGATACTATGATATTATGATTTCAAGTTTTTAAATCCATTAAATATTTGTTGTTGCTTGACTTAGAGGATTACTCCAAGATATGACAAAATTATTTGAATCTGTAAGTTCTTTCCTAAGGGAAAGATAAAGAAATACTTCTCTTTAGCCATTTTCCCTTGTCCAACAGAAAAAATATATTTCTTTCCTTACTTATTTACTCCTTTTCTCGCTTTCATTTTTAGTATGTACAGCTTAACAGCTTACAGTAACTCTACACCTCTTTCTAATGTTAGGATGTCTGCAGGTAACTCCTTTTTCAAAACCCATTTACCTACATCAATCTTACTTTCATCAGCATCACAAACTATCCCTACTTAACTAAGGGTTTGGATGGGAGGATTTGTTGTGGCTTTACTGGGAAAAAAAGAAATGGGAGGTATCATTTTTGCTAAGTGTTTGTTCTGGTTACTCTCTCCTGTAAAGAGGTACCTATTCCCTGTTCATAGGATGTCCTTGAAAGACTCCGAGGGCCTCAGACTTTTCCATTTCTAGATACCTTCATAAGTCCCTTTTGAAGTTCTACCTGAATTGTTCTAGAATTGTATGCTAAACATTGAACTGCACTTTTTTATTTCCCTATTAAGCAGTTTGAAACCCATAAGCACCCCAATTTAAATTTCTAATTAGAAAATACAGGACAGCTAGGTATAGAAATATCCAGAATATGGCTCAGGAAAGTTCCAGGTGATCTGACCTGAGTTTAAATGGAGTGCTGATGCTGTTAGTGAGGTAGCTAGCAAGGCTAGTTGAGGCAACCAAGACCTATTAATACACTCAAAGCCTTAAGAAGTATACTATTAAAAGTAGAAAATTATATATGCAGATAAAGTATTTCTAGCAGTGAAAGCTGTACTCATCCAACTTGCTGCTGATTCACTGCTGCATGAGAATAAAGAATGTTGGAGGCTTGAACTGCTACAAGGGACTCAATTTCTGAGCTTATTAAAAATGTCCCTGTACCTGAAAATAAGTAAACTGTTGACATGAAAGTTTTTTGCTTCATATTTGCCAATACAAATTTTGATTAGTTTTCACTGGCATCTCAAGAACAAATTGGACTAGGTGGCCCATGCATTAGGAAAATATGATCTCAAAGAACTTACCTGTTTTCTGTACATATGTTCATTCTACCATTCCACAAATTGTTGTTTTTACACACATGCATGCTAAATTAATTATGTTTATCTGATTTGATAGCTGCATACCATAGACTATCAAATTTACCAGAGTTCCCATATAACAAAGACTAGATGTTGTATGTTCTGACATGCTTGACAGGCTTTTAGAAAAATTGAAACTTTATGTTACTCAAGGCACAGGGATTATGCAAGTTAATCATGAAACCACCACCATCTGTTGTACATAATGTTCCATTTTTATTGTGCAAATGGAGAAAGCAAAGAAGAAAGTAAAGATCATTTGAATACTGTAAATGGTAAATCCTTACTTCCACAAGTTTTGTAACTCAGGAAAAAAATTACTTCAGCTTTTAACATGAAATTGCTTTTGTTCTGCAAAATTAAAACCAAAAAAGCTGTGCCAGGAATTCATGTACTAATGAATACCAGAGTATGAAGTTATTCCATGCCCTATAAAGCAGCGTAAAAGCTTTTATATGCATCTCTTCTTTTTTAAGATTAGTCATCCTTGATGTTTAATCCTATTCCATGTACCAGCAGCCAATGACAATTTTCAGTATTCTTGATTTCTGTTTGTTCTTTAGAGGTCAAGAATCTTACAATTTTCACTGCTCATCAAGCAAAAAGCAGAACACTGTTGAAAAGAACAGCAGGGGAGAAAGACAGGAGGCAAAGATCAAAATATAGCAGCAGGGAAGGAATTGAAAACAGCACAAAGAAATGGGCGAGTAAAAGTACTAGTGAACAGGAGGCAAAAATGAAGCTCAGACAATCCATTTAAAGTAAACAGCCAGTCTAATATTTGCTTGTTTATCCAAAGCATTTGTACATACATTTGTATTCACAACTTTAGGAGTTTTATTTAGGGTCCACAGATGTAAAAGAATGTTTTTCATAGTTTCAGGAAGTTTAGTATAAACTTTATTTTTTTTCTTTTTTTCTTCATCTGAAGTCATTTTTGGTTATTGAAGAAAACTTGCTAAAAAAGATAGTATATGATAGTCTTGATAATGTTTGCTAATATGCTTTCTATACATCCTTGTAACATCATAAGACAGTCTAAGTCAATTAGACATGAGGTGCAACACTGGCACAGAGGCCAAGAGAAGTAATGATATTCACAAGCAAAAACACCATGTGGCAGTCATACAAAAATATCTCATTAGTGATTATTCTTGATTTTGCCATAATAGGCACTATCCATCCATATGATACTTTGAATTGTTACAACTGTTTTCATGCTTTTTATCATGAATTATATTCTGTCCAAAGCCAAATCTAACATGTCTTTGAACAGACTAAAAAGATTCAAAAGTAGCTTCGATTTATTTTTACTCTTTTAAAATAAAAATAATAATGTGTATTTCATTTTTGTTGTGCTCTACAATGTGTTTATAGGTGAAACAAGCAATCTTGTCTGAATCAATATTATTTTTTAATGACATTCAAAATATGCTTGAAAGGAAATGCAGTAATTCTGAAGTTCAGGCTTTTAAATTGTTTCATGCATGAAAGTCTTAAATAAAATAGTCAAACTTTTTCATTGTTCTCACATACCTCATCTTTTTCTCTGTGTTCTGAAGTGGGAAAGGAGGGTCATGGGTTGATTGTTAAGTCCTGTGAGTAGTCAGTAAATTGAACACTTCAGTAGTGTGGTGTCCAAGAAAGGAGATGTTTTTGACAGTGGAGGGGAAGACAGAAGACTCCTTTATGTAGCACTGTTAGTTCAGCAGAAGAGGTGCCTCATACTGTATACACAGAATCAAAGTAAATTACGGAAGTTAGAAGAGACCTCTGGAGGTCATTTGCACCAGTCACCCTGCTCAAGCAGAGTAACCTAAAGCCAATTGCTCAGGACTGTGTCCATACAGCTTTTGAATATCTCTATATAGGGAGAATCCACAGTCTCCCTGGGCATACTATGCCATTGTTTGCTTGGTCACGTTCACAGTAAACCAAGTGTTTCCTTATGTTCAGAGGAAACTTCCTATATTACAATTTGTGCCCATTGCCTCTGGTCCTGTCACTGGGAAGCACTAAAAAACTAAAAAGAGCCTGGCTTTGTCCCATATACATTATAGAATGGAGCCTTCTCTAGGCTAAACAGTCCATTTGTCTTAGCCTTTTCCTGTAGGAGTCCTTTAATCAGTCCCTTAATCATCCTTTTGGCCACTTCATCATAGACGTTTTATCAAGTTGGTGAACCATACTGACTACATCTGATGATAATCTTGTTTATTGTGTGCCTTAAAATGGTTTCTGGGATCAGCTGCTCCATCATCTTACCAGTGACTGTGAGACCTTTTGTCCTCCTTCTTGGCCTTCTTGAAGTTAGGAGCAACATCGGTTTTTGTCCAGTCTTTGAGCAGTTCTCCCAGTCTATGATTGATTAGAGATTGTTGAGAGTGTACTTTCAATGGATCTTCCAGCCGCTTTAATACTTGTAGGTGCATCCCATCAGGGCCCATGAATTAATGTATGTCCAGGTTGCTTAAGTATTCCTGATATGATCCTCCTCCACCAAGAGTACATCTTCTTTGTTCCAGACCTTCCCCTTGGTCTCTGAGACCTGGGATCCCTGAAGACCTCATTTGCTAGTAAAGACTGAGGCAAAGAAAGACTTATCCAGGTTCCCCGCTTTGTTGAGCAATGTACACAGATTTTCCCTAGTCTTCCTTTTGTTGCATATATATTGACAGAAGCCCTTCTTACTATCTTTGACATCCTTGCCAAGTTAAATTCTATTTAGGCTTTGGTTTTCCTAACTTAATCCCTAGGTGCTCCAATAATCACAGAATCATAGAATGTTTAGGGTTGGAAGGGTCATCTATTTCCAACCTCCCTGACATGGGTAGGGATGCCCCACACTAAACCATTTTGCTCAATGCTCTGTTCAACCCAGCCTTGAATCTGCCAGGGATGGAGCATTTCCCATTCCTTTGGGCAACCTGTTCCCACCACCCAACCTCACCACCCTTGCAGTAAAGAACTTCTTGCTTATATCTAAACTTGAACTTCCCCTGTTCTAGTTTAAACCTATTACCCATTGTCCTAATGCTGAAGTCCCTGATGAATGTTTCTGTACACCTCCCAGTTTACCCGCCTTGGCTTACACCTTCTGTACACTTCCTTTTCGTGTTTATCTTGGCTAGGAGCTATATATTTCTCCAAGTAGGTCTCCTGATGACTATGCACAACTTTTCAGCTTGCAGCATGTGCTCTTTGAATATTAACTAGCTTTCTTTTGCCTCCCTTTCTTCCAGAGCCTCATAATGTGGGACTTTTCTAAGCAGATCTTTGAAGAAACACTGCAGCCAAGACAACCTTTGACCTTCACTGTCCCCAAAAAAGCCTTACTTGTTGGTAACTACAAGGTCCAACAGAACACCTCTTTTCCTTGACTGCTCTAACAGTTGTAGGAAGAAGTTATTACCAGTGCACTCCAGAAAGCTCCTGGATTGCTTATGCCCTGCTGTGTTGTCCCTCCAGAAGATATCTGGGTGGCTGACGTCTCTCATGAGGACCAGAAACACTGAACGTGAGTCTGCTTCTTTCTACAGATGGCCTCATCCACTTTTTCTTCCTGATCAGGTGACCCATAGCAGACATCCACTATAACATCACCTTTAGCTGCACTCTTGTTAATCCTAACCAATAAACTCTCATCCAAACCCCAGCAGAGCTCCATGTACTCCAGCTGCTCTCTCACATAAAGGATATGAGATTTCCAAGACTGAGACACTTCTACTGTTCTACAATGTCCTGATGTTCTGTCATGGTGGGAGAACAGATGTCAATGTCAGGAAGTGATTGGACACCATTTTATCCTTATTTTATTGTTACTTTTGTGTTTGTGTGTGTAACACCATCAGACCTTGTTGTTGATTTCAAAAGGTACAGCACATTATCACTCTCAACATTTTCATTACCATTTTCAGTAGCTTATTTACAGTTATCAGTAAGTTGTGTGAACTTCTCCAAGTTTGGTTTTTTTTTTTTTTTTTTTTTTTTTATTTTTTTCATTTTGTTATTTTGTTTTTTTTTTTTTTTTTTTTGTTAATCTTCTACATTGTGTAAGATGAATGTGACCACAAGAATTTCTGTTCAAGTTGTACATTTCCTTCCCTGAAGGATATTGTCTGCCAATTATTTAAATGTGTGCAACCAAACATGGGTAGTTTTGTGGGTTATTTCATGATACAGTGAGAGAAATTGTTGTCCAGGGAAATGTATTACATTATGCAGTAGAAGTTATGGTCTCTGTATTGTTACACGATATTGAGGCATTGATCAATATAAGAACTCTATTGTGTTACTAGGAATTCTGACACTGAATTGAATAGAGTACTTACAGATTTCCTTTTCCTGAATGAGTTCTGAACAACAGACTTCAAACAGAAATATTACCTGCAACAGTAGAAGAGTAGGATGTGCCTCTATTAGTGAGAAGTAATAGAAGCTATAGTAAGAAAAAGAGTTCTGAGAAAACTAAGATGAGCAGTGTGGATCCATTCTATCAGTATATGGGTTTTGTTGTTGCAGTTGCAGTTCTAGAAAAACCATAACAAATGTGGCATAGTTTCCTATACAAGACAGCATTCATGTGTGAGAGACAAGGGCACCAAAAAAAAACTAGACCTAATGAATACCAAGGCTGAAATTCAGGGCATATACAGCTTAAAAATTCATAATAAAAGAAAGCTGAGAAGTTGAAGGAGAGTAGGACTTACTCAAATAAGTAAGAAAGTTAATATAACAAAAATTAACAGCCTCCTGATGAATCTCCACCCAGGAATTTTAGAGACTTGTCATTTTGTAGCCATATGTCTAATCACTAATTCAAGAAAATTCTTCAGATGTCTGTTTGCCCTGAATAAATTCTGGCAATTAGGTAGCCAAAAGTCTATGTATAATGTGATGGATGCAAGGACAGTAAGAGTAGTTGGTACTTAGAATAGTTAGGATGAGTGTACAGGAAAGTAGAGGATAACAGTGGTGAAAGGCTGGTCTAAAGTCCTGGAAAATGTATTAATAATCATGGGGAGGAAAACTCTAACATCGACTTTTGTGACAGCAGTAAAATAAGAAAGATGAAATCTGAAAGACAGAGAAACACACAGTATGCATCCAACAGAGAAGCGGCCTTAGGGACAGGGAAATTGTCACTGTCTATGGTAGAAGATAATTTTTTCCCAATTGGATTGGAAATGAACTGGGAGATGAAGGACTCAAATAGAGATTACTTTGGCATTTTAACACTGCATCATCATTTCCTGCTATAAGAATCGGCACTGAATGTCTAGCTCTGAATCTTCACAACTTCAGTAACGCTGATCACAATAGTAGTCAAGTTTTTAAATGAATTTACTGCAGAAAAGTTGGCATAATTTGGGGAATTTTCCAAATATTGTGTAATAAATATAGCACATTTCTAACTCTCTGGAACCCACAAATGCAACCCATGGTCTCAACAAGCACATTATACAATAGATGCAGTAATGGTACCATATGTATTCAGTAGGAGAAAATTACCCAGTGGGACTTACAACTGCAAATCACAAGCTTCCTTTTTCAAGAGTTAAGATCAGGCCTAAAACCAAATTGTTAATTACCTTCTGAACTTGTTTACTTTATACAGTTATTGTTTACTATGTAAGAAAGTTTTGTAAATTTTCATATTTATATTTTAATTAGTTGATTAAGATTGTATCCTGGTGTTATGACACAAGGCTGTTATACTAACCAGTGTCATATCAGCATTGGGTGTGTTTTTAAAATAGGTCCATTATTTATAAATAAAAACATGATAAATATTTTTTTAACTTTAGAAATATATTTTTCTAAGACTCCTATCAAAACAAATGAAAGTTCTTCTAAATGGCAATACTTCAGTTATCAGAATATTGTATTTGTGTGAATTTATAAAAACATCAAAATTTTTTAATGATTTGTTTAGCAAACACATCGGATTTAGATAACTGCCCAAGACTGAAAGTTCATTAAAACCTCAGAGTAGGCAGATGATTGTTCCACTCTTATAGAACCTGCTTTATAAGAGATCTTGAGAGATAGAAGCTTATGAGTCTTAACTTACTTACCTCTGTGGTACACTAGCAGAGGGATGACACTCATGTTTCTTCCAAGACGCCAAGATGGAGGCTTTGTGATTTTGTGGGATGGGGTGTTTCTGTGGTAGTATAAATGCATCTCCTGCTGTGCAGAGTATGCCCAGCCTCTGACAAAGCCCTGGCAGTGTTCAAGGCCAGGTTGGACGAAGCCCTGGGTAGCATGGTTTAGTGTGAGGTGTCCTTGCGTATGCCAGGGGGGTTTGAACTTGATGATCTTAAGGTCCTTTCCAACCCTAACTATCCTATGATTCTGTTCTATGATTCTATGAAGGCTGACCATTGCTACATATGGTGAATGAGATATACAACACAGCCAGCCTTGCATACACTCTCCAAACAGTATTTCCTCTTATCCTTTATCCAACATTTGATAGGTCCACCTATCAAATTGATGTCTCTCCAATTTAGAGACAAGGATGTCATGTGGGACAGTGTCAAATGCTGTGTTGAAGGTGATCAAAGTGCCCTATAAAGAAAGACTGAAGGAGTTAGTCTTTTTCACTGCTTTTAGCACACTTTGACCTAATGTGGTAAGTCCTACAAAGTAAATACAGTGAATGGATCCTGCATGTCCATTTCAACTTATTTTTGCCTAACTTGGTATTTCTCCTTATTTTGTGCATATATTGTATATATATTCATATATATGTAATAATACATAAAATAAACCTGTAATTCTGTTGCTAGTTAAAAAAAAAAAGAAACAAAACAGAAAACAAAAAAACAAACAAAAAAAATCCTACCAATACTGCAACAATAACTTTATATAAGCTTCCATAGGGAAAAGGCCCTATCATTTAGTGGCTGGGAGTGTTCATATTACAGGACACTTCCTATTTATTTTGTTAACTTCCTATTACTAGAATTTGTTAAATTGGTTTCAAGAATCAAGTTGGACAGTCAGGAGTACTACCAGTAGCAATGGTTCTAGCTACTGACTGTTTCTGCAATGTTTTTCCCATTTGCAATCACTTAAACTTTTTCCTCCAAGGTCCCAGCCTCAGGCATTAAAAACAACAGACTGTTTCTAATGTCTTCAGCATGCTTGGTATCAAAACCTGTGCTTGCATTTTGTACGTCTTTTCTTACCCCTCACACAGTATTATTCCAATATCTATGTTGTGGTTTACTTCCTTGAGAAAACTTTAATTTCTCTAATGTGTTTCTCATAAGGGTGCTTTTTACGATGTTTGTTCCTTTTCAAATGTATTTCCATATCATTCCATCCTGCCAATGAAACCCTGTTGTTTCATCAGTCATTTCATACCTGACCTTTTCAAAATTACTACATTACTTCAGTCCTATGGTAAATTGCTTTTCTTCTCTCTCTTTTTTTTTTTTTTTTTTTTTTTTTTTT
>JBAFWW010063511.1:20662-35015 GCA_036873685.1 Agapornis canus | reverse complement strand
TTTTATTGATCAGAAATAATTGATGGAAATGTGGGGTTTTAAAAAGAAAAACAACAATTAAAAAAAAAGAAAAAAAAAAAAAAAAAGGAAAGAACAAACTGGGAAGTGCAGTAGTAATTGTGTCACAGCCATTGGAAAAAAAAAACAAACCTAAACTCAACACAACCAGAAAAGCAATGACAGCAGAGTGGTTTCAGAGCTCTTTGCCTCTGTCACTGGCTTCAACCACAGTGCACATGGCTAGTCTAACACCCTGGACATGGGTTGTGTCCAATACAGGAGAGCAAATGTACAAAATAAGTCATTTACGATTGTGTCACTGAGCTTAGGACATCCTGTGATGAGATATTGTGTTGCTCAAACATCACAGAGAAGACAGCAGATTAAAATTAGTAGCTGGTAATGAAATTGCTTCTTCCAACCTGTTACCTGTGTCTCAGGGGATCTAAGTTGGCATGCACTGCCCTTGAAACTGAATACCAAATGAAACCTTGGGGGCTTTCAAACTGAAGAATGCTATGTATGTCAAGACTGTGGCATGCAAGTCTGGTTGTACAAAGAGAATTTGATCACTCTACAGAGCTCAGTACTTATTCTCCAAACAAGGTGAAAAGATAGATAGCCTATCTGCACCTTTCAGAAGACCTACATCCAAGTGAAAATGTACAGAAAAAAAGAGTGAATGTCCTAAACATTAATTCAAGCCCTCAACCTGCAAGGGCTTCTGTTATCAATCATGAAGCTGCTTCTCCCCATTCAGGTTTTGCAGAGGGCAGAGAAGTTACTTGGCAGGTCCCAGATAAGCCGTTGCTGGCGACCTGTTCCAGAGCACATCTCTGCTGACTGACACACATCTACCAGTTTGGGGCAGGCATAAAACAGAACTGACTCAGCACTGGAAGTAGAGCCACCATGAGATAATCCATTCTTTAGACACTCCACTGTGTCTGCCAACTCTGGCAATGGGTTTTATTATATGGATCACTATTCATGAAAATCTGGACTGGGACCAAAGAGGTACAGATGGAAATGTCTTTTTTTTCTCATGGATTTGTTCCAAACCCAAACTCTAGGTCCCAATATATATCCTCTTACCAGCAGGTTCCCAAAGAAGAATGGCTTACAACAGTTTTATAAAACCCAGCTGTTTAGAAAATTCAGAATTCCCCCAAATCTAGGGATAACAGCCCAAATTACGTTTTTTATTCCACTAGTGTAAGTGCACAATAGGTAGAAATACCCAAGAATACACTGCATAGCTTGCAAGTAAACTTTTAAACCCAATCCTCTGTTCAATTATGGAAGTTAAACACCAGCTATTACACTACAGGATTACCTGATGTTGAGTTACCCTAATGAAAATTGCATAGAGCAGCAGATAAACATAAGCTCTTTCTTACGAAAAGTCTTCTATGAAGCAAGAGTAAATGTTAACTCCTTGTCTGAATGTTGAAACTCTTTACCCAGCAGTAGCAAGCAGCAAAAAAATGCTGGCAGCACCTGGAAGCTGGGAGCAAAGTCTTGATTTTTTTTATTTTTTTTTTTTTCATTTTTATTTTGGAGATGTAACCTACCACTTTGTAGGTCTCATGCCAGTTTAGGATTCCTACTCCCTGCAGGACAATAAATATGCTTAAAGCAATAAATATCAAAAAAGAGAAGCAGGCACGTTTTACAAGGAAACTTCATGCTTAATTGAGGTTTTTCTCTGTCCGTAGGAATCAAGATTGAGACTTTTACACACCCCACCAAATAATGATCAGATTGAAAAAAGTCAGCAAGAAAATGATGGATTTACAGATCTTTGGAACAGTCAGACATGAAGCTGAAAGGCTCATTAAACACATTTCTTCAGAGAAAGGTGTAAATACTTTACAAGCACCAGTGTTTCAAGATAATTAATGTGTCATTTTTGAGGAAAATCACAATACAATATTTAAATGTACAATGGACATGCCCTACGGTATGCTCCCTTGGATCCTCATGCAGGAACTGGAGAACATCAACTATTACCCAGATGTGTCTGTTCACTTCCATACTGTGAAAAGGTTTAATGAGCCACAAAGAGTATTTTGCTCTCTTCATGGATCACAGAAGAAAAAGTCCTGGGGGTAAAATGACTTGTGTTGTTTCTGCTGCTGTGAATTGAGCCCTAAGGGGTACATTTTCTGTGCAATGTGTGTGGATTTGGCTCCTGGAGTCCCATTGATCTTGATGGGACTTGGGTAACTAAGGCCTGGTGAAGTGCTTGAAAATGCATCCCTGGGTGTGTGTAAAGAATCCTTGTCTTTTCAAATAAAATTGGCTTACCCAGTCTGATGGTGGTGCTCCTTCTCAGCAAGTTCTGCAGTACTTGTGCAGATTTGCAAGCAAGACTACATAAGAATGCATGGAAATTAGTACTGCATCTGCCTCTCCAAGCATACTTTTCAAGAACTAATTGCCCAGACTTTTGGGTCAATGTAGTAATAAACAGTATAAGAAATATAGTAATGTATAGAAATGTAGTAATGTATAGAAATGTAGTAATAAACAGTATAAGAAATGCTAGGAGAACAGTCAAGTTCATTCATACAGGCCAAATTCCCGTGGTTGGTCAGTGCAAGCATCGCTTACACTGGGTATAGCATGAGTGTGGTCCAGAGGACCATACTCCAGAGGACCACACTCCAGAGGACCACAGGAAATCTGAGCAGAGACACAATAGCATTCCCATCCTTTTCTCCATATCAGGTGGGAGTCTGATAAAAGCTGTCCTTTTGCAATGATATCAGCACAACTGAAATGACTCAGAAATCTGAATTTGAGTAATCCCATTTACATTGGCAAAATTGTTTTATTATTTACTTTGACAATTAAATGGAATTAAAGCCCAACTATTAGACTGCTTTCCAGTTTTTCATGATACCTTGTAATAACCAGAATTGAGGCAGGTCAATAATATTTTTAGTTTTAATTGTGTGTTACTCTGAAGGACCAACTATCTAAGAGTAGAGAGACATACATGAGCTACTTAATATGGTCTAAGCTAAGTGAGTCCATCCTACGTTTTAAACCAATTTAAGGATCTCAAGCAATGCTAAAACATAAAAGTGGCTGGAAACACATGCACTTTCAAGAAACACAGTATGAAGGGATAGTGAGGAGAGCAGAGAAGGAAGAAGAGACAATGATGGTAGTATTAGGGTTGTGAGGGTTTTTTTAAGCTGCTCATTTATCAACGTACTATGCATAGAAATATCCATGTGGGGTACACAGAGTATGGAAATGTCTGCCTGAGCTGGTGGTGGAACAGCTCAGTACACCACTGCTACAGTTATAAGGAGTTGTGTTTGTACTCGTTGGAGTAATACAATTGGATATTAAAGCTAGCAAGGACTGTTGTTTAAAGAGCATAGGCAAAGTCTTTTTAAAGGTTAAGGAGGAAACCTGAAAGGGAAATGTCTTGGGCTGATCACAAGGCGGGAAGCAGAGGAAGAGGATCACAGTTCTCCATGACATTGGGGGAGGACAGCAGAGTAGAGGGAGAGAGGTAGAGAGAGAGGAAAACTCATTAGGGTTTCAGTTCAGCTGAACAAACTACACATGAGTTGTCAAGGGGGTTTCTATCACCCCTCTCCTTCCTCTTTTGCTATCTTTCTGTTTTAGCTTAGTTGGACTTTCCACATAACACAAGCCACAGAAAAGTCGTCAGGAGCTGAAATCATGGTTTTCCTTTAAGTCAGCCTCTGAGCATGTGTCATCCAGGCTGAGCTTAATGTTCAGAGTGAAGGAAAATACACTTCTTTCCTACACTGCAAGTCATGCTTCAGACTCAGAAGGCATTTGTCTAAGTTCAGCTCTCAGTAAGTGAATCTTGGTGCACTTCCTCTCCTGAATTAAATAGCCCACCTTGGTCAGGATACAACTCATTAACAGCATAATAACATTATTTCAGGCAGATACTATAGAATGCTACACCATTTTGGGAAGGCAAAAGGTTCTTCAAAGAGGTGTATGACTATATTCTGCAAGTCTTAATGGCCTTTTCTAAGAGAAAATCTAATGCAGTGAAAATAAAAAACAAACCTGAATGTATGTACTAAAGCTGAAAACTCCTTTTAGTTATAAGTAATTTGTTGCAGACCATTTTATACCCAAAGACATATTTTAATCTGCAAATTATCTTTAATTCCAGACTTCTCAATCACAAAGTATGCTAGTGTGCAAGTTTGTCACTGTGTTAAATACAGTTTCCATCTCAGATGTAAAAATAAGCTGTCCTGTTTGTATAACTTTAAACAGCTGCCATTGGAGTACTTGCCATTTTGTGTCTATACAAACTCTGATTTCTGTGTAGCACCTATAGTCATTTAATTCAGCTAAGGAGTCATCCATTATACCATTTCAGTAAAAGCAAACATTATGGATGGGGCTTGGAGCAACCTGGTCTGGTGGAAGGTGTCCCTGTTCATGGCAAGGAGTTGGAACTGGATGAGCTTTAAGGGCCCTTTTAACCCAAACTACTCTGTGATACTGTGGTTCTAATATTAATTTTAATTGATGAAAAATTTTTTAAAAAAGAAAGATGAAGAAATGTTTTTTTTATTAAAAAAAAAAAAAAAAAAAAAGAAGGAAAGAGAAGAAAAAAAATTTAAAAATGTGATTTTTAAAGAAATCATTGTTCACTTGGACTGGTTAATTGTATTTTAATTTGGTAATTAAAAGCAGATACCCAGTATCTTAACTTTTCTATAAGCATAGCAAATATAGTGGAACAGGAAATATAATTCAAAGCTTCAAATGCAGTTCACAGAGAATTTTTCAATTATTTCTCTGTTAGATGCTTAGTTCATATGATGCAAATTAATACTTATCCTTCAAAGACAGGATTCTTTTTTCTGGCAGTGGCTATAGTCATTCTTTATGTGGTTACTGGATGAGATCTGTCACTGTCTGACTTTTGTTACAAACTTGAAGCTCGGAGCAGCAGAGCTAGGGGCTTGTTACGGGTCAGAAACCTTTGGAGTGCACTTGAGACAGATGGTTAGAGTACCTGGGGTCAGCTGCAGGGTTGCAGAAAACCCAATGCGGTATTTACATTTTGCTATGGTATCAGCAAAAAAATATACTATACCAAGGAATTTCAAAAGAGCTTTGCTTTGCATTTGCTTACATCCAAACTGAAAGCTGTACCTGGGACTAAATCCAAGCAGAATGACTTGTACAAAACCTTGATAAATGAAACTCTCTAGTGTGGCTTTTCTGACATCAGTTTGGAATATATCCCTCTATTTAATTTCCCCCACCCTCCAACCTCCAGAAAAACATACCAAAACCAAATCTGTAAGGTTTTGGTTTATTTGTTTAAGGGAAAAGGCAGAATTTGATTAAGGCTTGCTTTTGAAAAATACCAAGCAAAGTCAATTATTTTTCAAAGAACCAGGCACTGGCGATGTGACAGGGCAGGAAGAGCTGGCTCAGTGGCAGGCAAGCTGGTGGTACCTGGGTGGATGAAGACCCCTTCTGCACCAGTGAGAAAAGCTGCTCTACCAGGATATTCAAGGATAATTCAAGGATAGACCACCTGTGAAGATAACAGCGTAAGTTTTCTTCCCTCTAATGAGAAACCTGGACAGAGATCACATTTAGTAAGGAAGAACAGGCAGACAGCGCATCCTCATGCCCACCCTAGAATAATAGCATGTCGTGATCTTCTCAAAACCCTTTCTTCATATGCTCCAAGCTAGCTCCAAATAAAGGCTGCAGCAACAAGCAGCGTGAGGTGACATTTGCTTTGTAAATAGATCATTTATTTGTGGTTTTACCCACCTAACAGTGTGGACAAAACAGAGTTTCATCAAGTTGGCACTTCCTGTTTTTTTCCTCTACTTCTTCCAAAACTTTACAAGCTCTTGCAAAGTGACTAAAGCACTTGGAAACTTTGTGAGACTCTTCTGGAAGAAGTGTAAGAAAGCAATTATTCTTGGGCTGGCATATTAGTTTTATATCCCAAAAAACTATTTCCTGTTACAGCCCAACCTGAGAACACTGTAGATGGGACTCCTTCCATCATTAGAGATGCTGCAGAAATCTCATGTTCAGTATTTTCAACCAAAAATGACAAGAGATTGGTCCTCTCAGCTCAGATAATGCGTTGGCTGTTCTGTGGTCTTTACTGAAGTCAGAGAGACAAAAACAGTCAGCTTTTAGAAATTCAGTCTATGTTTAAGACAGATACTTTTTTGCCTTCCTTTTTAATGAGTTGTTACAGCTCTCTAGTCAGCTGCTGCTCTGTCTCCTGGCTTGGAGGCATGCTTTCTTACCACTCTTCAGGGTGCACAATGCAATGCAGATTGCCATTTACAGATCAGAACACGTGGTTCAGGCAGGTTATTGAATCAAAAGGCATGAGCTGTTTGAACATATTTTCTTCTCATATATAAAAAGAGATAGCAAACCACACGCTTCCAATTAAAATATGACTGTCCTAGGGGAGAGGAGAACACTGTGTTTCAGGGAATTTTTAACATGATTTTCATAAATCTTGTCCCTTTGTTTCTTGATTAGCATTTTAAAAATTCCTTAATGTTATTGAATAAATTACTAATTTTTCCATTGCCAATTGTTCATCCATCGCAGGATGCCTGCAAAAGTAAATTCTGATCTTTAAAATCTACCAATCTCTACTCTCTGTTCAGTCCAGATTTGTCAGAAAGGCTGCAAATTTCAAAAAGACTGGCACATGTCTGTGTCTTTAATGAAATCCGTAAACAGGCACACTCTATGTTTGACTAAACCTTCCACATCTACTGTCAAAAATGGCTATCTAGAGATGGATCAAGGTTCTTCCAAGGCCCTGACTTTACATATCTGAGTGTTAATGCTAGAAAAGAGCCCCACTGAGCCAGAACAACCTGTTATCAGAAGATTATTTCTCAATCCCTTTAAAAAAAAATCAAAAATTCATCTAAAGGAGAAGATTTCTAGAAGCCTACAGTCACCAGTGAAGAGATTCTGACAGAATCTCTTATCAGTCTTCAAGGATGTTAGAGAAAGATTCTTCATAAGTGACTGTAGTGATAGGGCAAGTTTAAGTTTAAAATTAAACAGAGGAAGTTCAGGTTAAATCTTAGGAAGAAGTTCTTTACTGTGAGGGTTGTGAGGCTCTGACACAGATTGTCCAAGGAAGTTGTGAATGCTCCATCCCTGGCAGTGTTCAAGGCCAGGTTGGACTAAACCTTGGATAACATGGTTTAGTGTGAGATGTCCCTGCCCATGTCAGGGGGGTTGGAACTAGATGATCTTTATGTCCTTTCCAACCCTGACTATTCTATGATTCTATGATTCTAAAAGATTTCAAGTTATATTTCTAATATACTTATAAAATAATATCACAGTTAAAAATTCTGAAATGTTCCATTGGTGATAAACACCAATATGGGAACAAAGTCAGGACATTGAAGAAATTTAAAATTCAAGACACAGTAAAATATCATAAGTACTATTATGTTGGGAGATTAAAATTTTGCATCATATAAATTCTGTGAAAATGAAGGGATGAAGAGCTACTATACCAGCTACTATAGAGCAACTATACCAGAAAAAAATGTGGACAATCTTGGCAACTAAAGAAACTGCTGTATACCACAGTAGTTATTTTCTATTCTGAGGCTAAAGGGATTTATCAACCTTTTTGCTAAAGATATTATTGCCAGGCAGAGATTGGTGAAGCAGTTTACCATTACTTAAACAAAAGATCAAGATCAGAGCATATTCAATGGATCTTCTAGCCACATATTTTAACTCCTTCTTATCTTATTAAATTACAGAATTACACAGAATTGTTGAGGTTGAAAGGGACCTCTGGAGATCATCTGGTCTAAAGCCCCTGCTCAGGAAGGGCCATCTAGAATTGGTTGCTCGGGACTTTGTAATGTCTCCAACAATGCAGACTCAGCAGCCTCTCTAGATAACCTGTGCCAAGTTACCATCACAGAAAAAAAAAGTGTTTCTTGATGCTCAAGCAGCACCTTTTGTGTCCATTGGCTGAGCTCACCCATGCAACACTAAGCAATTCCTCTTTGATACCGTCAAACAACAGTGTAGTTAGTAGATTTTGGTTTTAAAGCTAAAGAAAAAAAAATCACTTTAAAGTTCAAAAGGGAACAAATTAATATTTTGAAACTACAAGACATTTAGATGACAACATTGATCCAAAAGATGACTAAAGATATCTATTTTAGGAAAATGATTCTTTAAAATGCTGAACAACTAGTAAGGTCAATGGAATCTCAAATGTGCATTTGATATGAGCCATGTACTTAGTAGAGGATTTTGATGCGTGATTTTACCTAATCCTGAAGTTCTTTGACAGTTGAAACATAAACTTTGATTTTTGTTGGTTTGGATTTTTTTGTGCTCCTTTCTTTTGTAAAGCCCAATCCATGGCTTAAGGGTAATATTTGCATTATCAAAGACAGCTCTAAACAGAATGCATGAAGCAGAGGTCCTCTCAGGGTGAAGAAACAAAACATCTCATGGAGACATTAGTCAGGTAACTAGGGGCAAGTCTAAACACTGGATCTGGATGAGCTAATATGGTTCCGGAAAGAATATGGCCACAGTTTGGGAGTACTGCTTGTAAACCAGAGAACTGTGCTGAGAAGTACTGTGCTGTATGAGTAAGATCATAATGACTGCCAAGGTAACCTTTGGCCTTAGGGTTCAAGCTGTCAATGATCCAAGTTCGCTTTTGATGCAGCACAGCTGTGAGTCCTTGGCTCAAGTTTGCTGGGAAAATTGCTAAGTTGCAAGGAAGAAGCTGTGAGAAAGTACTTAAGTTTTAGCCACGCGAGATAAGTAAAAAATGCAAACGGGTGAGATTGTTGAGATAGTGATCATTAGCAGCTCCAAGATACAGGAGCAGAAACGCTGACGTGAATAAGTCTAAAACCTAAGAGGAAAACCTAGGAATCTGAGGATGGAAAGTCAGCAAAATCAACTGAATCCACTAAGGAGACCAACCCTTTCTGAGCTGGCAGATGACAGCCTGCCCAACAATGACTCATGTGGTGTCTCAAGACTAGTGACTATGTTAATACTTATCCTACTAATGTTATTCCCAGCTATTTGTTGTGTGCATTGTCAAAAAAAATTGCATCATACTTTTAAGTTGCATATATTCTGCTTACAGAACATTGCGCACAGGAGATATTGCCCAAAGTTACCTAGAGAGGGAGCTGTTATACCAATGCCCTCTGTCATGTGGAAATAGCTGCTCTATGAGCATTTGCTGCCAGGGGCTAGCACTGATGTAGACTTGCCTCAGTTCTTACCATGTGCCAGTAAATCTATTACCATATACCACAGTAAGTATGTACGTAGGCATAAATGGCAAAATCTATTGAAGGGATTAAAAAAATAACAGTTGAGAAATTATCCTCTTTCTAAAAGGAAAAATGTATATATGCATGGATGTATACTGAGACTGCCTAGGACCCTAAATACTTCAACTAAAATAAAATGGGTATGTGAGGCATCAGTCTCTTAACTCACATATAAAAATACCATGACAAGCTGGAAAATATAGTCATTTTGGAATTTTTGCTTCCATAAAAATCTAAATCATTTTTAATGAGATAGAACATACTTCTGGTGATCTGCTGCAATATGCTATTATTGTGTGTTTTCTACAGCTGTCTAATTCCTATAACAGAACACAGTAAATACCAGTTAGGATATTAACAGATTTTAAAAATATTTTTGTTTGTTTACTCAGACTTGTACTACCTACAGGACTGTTGTGCGGAAAAAAATCCAACCTGACAAGAAGGAAATTATTTATTATAGTTTCGCATGACAGACTCTCTGAAATGAAACTCTTGAACGTATTTGCAAAAGAGGGAATATTTTCTTTTTTTCATTTTCTGTTTAACTTCAGCTGATTTTGAAATTACTGTCACATAGTGCCTGAAGTCTCCTACTACATCCATCATCCATCATATATTGCATGTTCCTTTGGAAAGCCTCTTTTGATGTGATTGCATCTTCCTTAATACTGATCACCTATGGAATTTCTACTAGCAGAGACTCACATTCTAGCATGTAGTGTGCAATCAACATATGATCTCTTTAGTCCATCAAAATGAGCATTTAGTATTTATGTGATGTAAACTTGATATGAAAATAAGCATGCAATAAGTGTGTTATTCTGTCTCTGTCACCTGCTTTTGACATAGACCACACTACAAGTGAAGAGTTAAATTTAACAGAATTTTTCAGCTTTTAATTATAAACTACTTTAGTTAGTCTGCAGTTGGACTCTTTCAAAGTCTGATGGCAGAGTATATGCACAAAGGACTCCAATAACTAAGCATAATATACATTACATATCACTGTATTGATACCAAATTCCTAGTAAGTGTATTTTTTATTAAATTCATATTTTTTTAAAGTTCTATATGGAATACTTCTTATTTAAACAACAGAGAGCTAAAAAAAAAACCCATAAACACACTATGGTGGATTTTGTTTCTAAATTATTATCAAAGTCATGTAAATAACATTTAATAAGGCTTAAAAATGGGAAAAGATGAACTATGAATGAAAGTATCACCATATCTATATTAGAAAGTGTCTTTTAAACCTTTATTTTTAATAGAATTCTTCCAAGTAGGATATATTTTGCACTTACTCTCTTTCCTTCTGTAGGATTTTCTGCATTCCAGCCAACTGCAAATGCAAGACTGAAACATGCATTAAAACATTCTCTGTTGTCTCAGCTCTACTGTCCAAACTTTTTTTATATTCCTCCAAATAGGTGCTGGGAACGACATTGGGAAAGGAATCGAGAGGCTTTGGAGTGATTTTTTGATTATGACTGCTTTGGTCTTTGAATGCATCCTGAGAAAATAAAAATACGACATCTGAGAAAAACATAAATGAAGGGAAAAGACTTGCTTAAATTCTGCAGGGGCTACCAAGACTTTCCTAGGCATTTAAGTAGGAGAAAAAGGAAATAAGTAACAACTGATAGAGTTGCATATGGATAGAATATGCAAAAAATGTCACTGTAGTTGGATCATTTTCTCTTTGTGATTCTCTCTCACACCTTCTGTAATGACAAGCTTCATATCCAAAATATTTCTAATGCATATTTACTAGAGAAATTAGTTCCAATTATCATTAATTATCTATAACTCTATTGAAGACAGAATCCTGGAACTAACAAAATCAGGAATGCAGTTTATGCATACAAATATATATATTGAGAAACTCTATGTACAGTCTCTTATACTTCCACTGGAAATCATGTTGAAGCAGTTGACAGACTTACACAAGTTTCACAGGAGGAGCAAAGTTACTTGTATAACATAGCACTTGGATCCCATTCATAAACTAAAGACACTATAATACCTGTTTTGAAGACATACAGGCTTTGTATACAAAACATAAGCAAAGATAATAACAATTAGGAAATAAACATTAAAAAGTAAAATACATATTTATCAGGAAGACTGAACATCTCTTAAAAACAATAGACATTTTTTTAAAGTATTTAAGTTTTATCACTTCTGCTGAAATGTTTAAATCTTTAGTAGATTACCATCAGTGCTCTTTCATATCACTCTGTTTTCCTGAGTTTTTAGAAGAATGCCTGCAATCTACATCAGAAAATATTAAAACCTTCTGAAAAATAAGGCTGTTTCCCATTCATATATAAAGTTTCAGTTTTCAAGTAGTGCCTTATTTTATACTAAGCAGAAAGTGTAACAGTTAAAATGTATTTTGAGTAATTCCTTCCAGGAATCCTGTTATGGCATATTTATCTGCCCAAAAATATAAAATCTATACATCTTTTTTGCCAAATTTCTTCTCATTAACAACACCATGGTGTGGCTGGCTTGTGGTTTTTTGTTTTTTGGTTTCTTTTTTTTGTTTGTTTGTTTGTTTTGGGGTTTTTTTTTTTTTTTATTTTTCAAATTAATATAATGTAATTTTTGTGTAGGCCTAAGTTCTTGAAAGTTTCTATTGAACTGAAGTAAAGAAAATCTTATTTCTTACTACAATGACTACTATCAGTCAGAAAACTAGCAAGTATAGTTTTTACATAGCGCTTTCTATGAGGACTATGCAATTCATACCAAGGCAAAGAATTAAAAATGGTATAATGTGAACAAATAATTCCATTTTGTTGAATGTAGCTGTTTCTTTTGTATAGAACTTGGAGCTGTAATTAAACCATGCCCATACTTGATTGTTTAATTCTGCATAACAACTTAATTGCTCTTCTCAGCAAGCAAAAAATCTTGTGAATTTGCAGAAGGATTTGCCTCACCTCTTCCCACATTTTAGAATTTCATTAAAGGTGAATTAAAATATTTTATTTTAAAAAACAAAAGCCTAAATTTATTTTTTTTTTTTTTTTGAGGTAAAGAAAAAAAGCAAACCACAAAACATGGAAAATAAAGATAACAGAGATAATGTTTTCTTAAAACATGAGAGTCAGAAGAATTTATTGGATATAACAGTCTGCCCCTGTTACCTAAATGTTTAGCCATAGTTGAAAGATATGAATTGTTTTCTGTATTTCTCTATATTAGGAATATCAGAAATAATAGATGGGTGAAAAAAAAAGTGGTTTTGCTGTTCAAGGGTTCAGGTAAAGTTTTGGGAAAATCCTTGAAAAATCCTATAAAAATTCTGGGTGTACTCTAGAATCTCTTGCTTTTCAAAACCTAAACCAATTCCCCATTCTTTACCTTCTTTGTGTCTTCTGTTCCAGCAATCTTGTTAATTTTGTTTAGTTCATTCACAGGTTCTTGTTCCAGAAATATTAACTGGTTTAGGTCTTTTTTAATATAAGATATTTCTGAGCAACTGAATTCTGTTTTCCAAGCAGTTGCATTTTCCAAGTTTTTCTTCTCGCTTACTAAATCTTGATTTATTTTTCTAAGCATACTCAGTTCTTTCATAACATTGTCTAATTTGATTCTCAGTTGTCTTGCTTCCTCTTGCGCTTTATTTCTTTCTCCTCTAACTTTGCTCCATTTCTCCCTCCAGTTAGCAGTACAATCTGACCACCAGTGCATGGTCTTCTCCATTTGAGCAGCTCTGGCTTTGACTTCTTCCAGTTCCTGAATTTTTACTGCTTCAGAAATTTCCCAGTCACTGCTGCAATTCGTATGTATGTACGGATAATTAGATGAATATGGGTAGAAACTTTGAGATGGCAGATTTGAATTACACAGATGGCCATCTGGTTGGTAACCTCCAGCAAATTCATAAGGTTGTCTTGGTTGGGTCTCAAAAACCTGCATTTCTTCCATTAGTTTCTGAACCAAGCCTAAATTAGTGTTTTGATTAATCATTTAATTTCACTCCTAAAAAAAAAGACAAAGACAAATAATTTAGCTTCCCTCAATTAAATTATATGAATAACCTCAAAAAGTAGTTTATTTTACTGCTAATAATGAGATAACCTTAATAATGTTGTTGATGGTTTAGAAATATGTTTCATCAACAAGAAATAGCTATTAAATTATATTTTATGTAATGCTTTCTGAGTACAGTATAAATAGACATACCTATTATTTGATAAGGAATTGCTAGCAAAAGAAGTGACATTAAACATTCATAGTGCTCTCAAAAATTTTTGAGTCTAGACAAACCAGGAAAAAGCATCTTCCTACAAGACAAGATGAAATTAATATATATTTTAAATGCCTAGTAAGAGAGAAGTATTTGTATAAACTACAACCACAGATTCACTTGCTTTCTTTCCCAAATTGTGGAACTTCATACTGAGCAAAACTTACCTTATAATTTGCTTACCTAAGGGGAGAAAAAAAATAAAATCATAAAAATCCTGACCTTTGGATTTTCTTTGTTGCATGAGAGAAAAACAAACCCAAAAAAACATTTTTACTGGGGACTTTATTTTGCTGTATACATTCCTGATGTTCTCCAGGAACTATTTTCTTCTAATATTCTGGAAAAGGTAGTACTATCCTACTGTACTGTATAGTGGCCCTCATGATGACATGACTCTGCAAATAAATCTTGCTGCATTTCTTTTCACTATGTATCTGCTTTTACTTATTTGGCCCAAAGGAAAATCAGTACCCCAGAAATTGCTTTCCCACCTCAGAACTGAGAAAATGCTGTTGTGGACAGTGTAGAAACTAGTCACTCTTATCTCCTTACTTCCTAAAAAGACCCAACCCCCAAAAAGACTAGAAATGTTGCTGTATCAGTAAAAGACTATATTTTTTAAGTTAAAAAAAAAAAAAAAAGGGAAGGGAAGGGGAGGGGAAGGGAAGGGGAGGGGGGGGGGGAGGGGGGAGGGGAGGAGAGGGGGAGGAGGGGGAGG
>JBAFWW010063506.1:0-29454 GCA_036873685.1 Agapornis canus | reverse complement strand
AGTCCCTCCTCAGCATCCCTATAGGCCCCCTTCAGATACTGGAAGGCTGCTATGATCTATGGGAAAAAGCTTTAATCCTATAGATTCAAGACTTTAACTCAAAATACTACAAAAGAGAGTTTGAAGTGAAAATTTTCTCAGTCCATTTTCTAATTTGAGCATGTAGAGTTAATATTCTGTACTTTCTACATCCATAGAAGAACAATACAGCAGTCCAAATCTGATCACAAGGAATTCTCAGTTGAATTAAAAATCCTTAAGAAAGGACCTATCTGCTCATGATGGTTTGGGCAAAGGTGGTGAAGGAGGAAAGACATTTAAGATTGCTTTTTCCACAGAAATGGGTATAATTTAACTGCAAAAATACCACAACCCAAAGTTAAGAGAAGTTACACGTTCCTAACTGTATGAGATTTCCGGATTGATCAACTGCAGCTGCCTATGATTACCCGGTCTTTATTAGTAGTAAAATTAATTGCAGTGCAAACTGTCTTTTCAGCTTCATACCTCTTAAACTGACAGTAACAATTTTTGAGGCTTAATTGTGATCATAATTATAGTGAGCAGCAGAGTGAACTCATAGTACATCAATTTATGGCAATTCCTTTGCAGCAAAGAGTAACAGCCTTTCTTGAGAAAAAGCCAAAAGAATTGTTTCTAATTGTTTTGTTGCACTGTTAGAGATCTAGTATTTTAAAAATATTCTTTAACTAATTACCTTACTTAAACCTATATGTGAGTTCCCAGTACAAATTACTTATAATTTTATTCCATTAACAGAATAAGCAGATAGCATGCTCTCATCATTGAAAATTAACTGGAGGTATGTAAAAATCATGTAGTTGCTAATTCTTCTGATGAATCTTGACTACCAACTGACATCTCAATCATATATAAGCTACAGTCTTCTACCATGTGCATTTACAGTGACTTTTAACCTCTATAAACACCATGACAGTGACTGAACTGCTGAGACATCATTTCAATTCTGAGATCTTCAGAAGAGTGACAGGATTTGTGGATGTGCTTTATCCGCTTTGCGTTTCATTTATCTACATGCATCCAGAAACACTGAGTGAAAGCTTTGTAAGAGCTTTGTTTCTCTATTTAGTGCTTCCCTCCTGTTCTGAAATACTAAAAAGGAAACACAAAAGGGACAGGAAAATTACTTGAGTGATGTCCATTCTCACCCAAGGAATCTTAAAACAGCTTAAGTCTTTGTTTTGTTTTCAATGCCATAATTTCACTCTCTCTATAACATAGGAAAAAAAAAAAAAAAGTAAAAGCAGCATAATCCAAGCATTTGTCAAGGACTGGTCAAACAGCTAGAAGAAAGCCTCTTGATTAGTTTTATGTTAAGTAGCAAAGAAGACTAATGGTATCCTGGACTGCCACCAGGTCGAGCAAGATGATCTTTCCTCTCTACTTAGCACTGGTGCAATGCTGTGGCCAGGTCTGCACTCCTCAGCACAAGAGAGGTATGGAGCTAATGGAGAGAGCCCAATAAAGGGCTGTGAAGGGAATGAAGCACCTCTCCTATGAGGAAAGAGTGAAAGAATTGGGACTATTCAGCCTGGAGAAGAGAAGCCTAAGGGGGATCTCATCAATAGATGCAAATACCTTGAGTGTAAAGAACATGGAGCTAGGAATCAGGCTTTTTTCAGTGGTGACCAGTCACAGGATAAGAGGCAATGGGCACAAACTTAAAGGCAATAGGTTTCATCTGACCATCAGAAAACACTTTTTTACTGTTAGAATGACTGAGCATTGGTACAAGTTGCCCAAAGTGGTTGTGGCATATCCATCCTTGGAGATACTCAGAAGTTATCTGGACATGATTATGGACAACCAGCTCTAAGTGACCATGCTTGAGTGGGGAGGTTGGAAAAGATAAACTTCAGGGGTCCCATTCAACCTTACTTTAATTTCTATGAATAAAACTTTATAGGTAGAACTGAAATTTGCTATTTATTAAGGTTTATCAAATCCTTCTAAGTCATCTAAGATTACAAACACAATACATATTTTTCAAGTAGGGAAATGAAGTACAGCCTTTCTGCAGTTCAGAAGTCTAACACTCAGTTTGCAAAGCAATTTCTGCTGGAGCCTGGAGCATCATGCATGCTTATTCTAACATGAAAATGTCAAGAGGATTTGTGGAATCCATAAGAAAGGCATTAAAGAGTATTATCCACTCCACTCTATTAGTCTCAATCACTGTTACTCCTCTGGCAGTAGGTTGCATCTAATCGAAATGGAAGATGTGTTATACCATTAAGATGAATTAACCACATTGTACATGTGTACCATTTAGTAAAATAGAAGTAATTTCCTACACAGGATGAGATTAGAAGTTTATTTTTCCTTTTTAATATCAACAGGAAAACGGCTCTTCATTAAACTAATTGAAATCTTCATAAAAACACTGTAACCACTATCCATTATGCAGAAAACAAAGAACTGAAAAGCTACACATCTGCTTTAGCATTTTCTATAACACCTAGTAAAAGGGGCCTGAAAAATGTATTTCCAATAAAAACATAGATTCCTGTTCTGCAAATTAAATAGTATATTCATTTTTCTTTATTTTAGAGGTTGATTTTGGGTTTGGTCTTTTTTAATTTAGAGTGTATACTGCTTCTTAAGATTTATAAGGCTTATATACAGAGAAAATAATCTCTGTCTTATGATATTTGCAGTCGACTCAGTGAGCTAACAAGTGATTTAAATCAACACCAACATCCTCAAAGCAAATTGAAGCTTTTACACTTCAAGTTTTGTATTATCATAATCAAGAAAGCATCTATCTTCTGTTTGTCACTGAGGTTTTAAACACTACCTTTGGAAAGGTGTTTGAGAAATCTCACCGATTGTGTGCCTTACAGCAGTCATCACCCAAGCATCTAGCCCCATGCTGGTGAGACAGAGAGGATCTGAGATGATCTGTAGGGTCTCTTTAAGGTGGGACATGTGTCTGGCCCCCTTCACTTCACTTAAGTGAGAGCATGTCCCTAGTTCAAGCCTCCCTGTTTTATTCATCTTCATCAGAGTCAGCTGTGCAGTCAGGAGCAAGGTTGGTAAGCACTGCAGCATGGAGAAGCTCACTGAGCCACACTGAGCTTGGGGCAAAATCTCTGCTGCATGTTTTTCCTTTCCCTTAATCAGTTCTCACCTCTTTTTGGTTCTTCCTTATACTCAGCTTCTGGTGAATTGATCATCTGCTGATCATCACTATCCTGGAAGGAAAATGTGTCCCAGAATGTGTCCCCACCATTACAAACCCAGTAGGAAACACTTTGAACTACTTTTTCATATTTTTTTCATAATTTTTATAATTTACCTTTTATCACACTTGTTGGCTGACAGGTCACCCCACCAAGAAAACCAGTCATATCATAGATATAGCAATCCATCTGTCTGGGATTGTCTATTAATGTAAGATTAGAGCTTAAGAACAAATAATACAGAGATCTTTGGCTTATTTTAGCTTCCCAGGAATCAGTGATCTAGAATTTTTGTGGCCTAGAATTTGAATTCAAATCATCTTAGATAATAGCCACAGAGGAATCCACCTGAGGTGAACTGAAGTAGTAATTCTTTGTTCCTATGAGACTTGTGGTGTCTAAAAACTTCTTGTAAAAATAGGCTGTCTTGAGGGGAAAAAAAGGGCTTCCTGTTTGATTTCAGTTTGGTACACAATCATAACACTCAGTTTAAGTAAGAAAATAAGTGTTATCTTCTGTCTACATTTTCCATACCATTCATAACTGTATAATTTATTAGATCTCCCTTCAGAAATATTGTTCCAAACTGAAGTTTCAAGTGAATTATACTTAATATAGAAACATTTCCACACCATAAGTCTGTGGTAATTTTATTATTCATATTTATACAGTTTCCTAGTTTGCTACAGTGATTCTGAGAAATTTCAGTGGAAAAATGAAAACAATAGTCCATAAAAACTTATTAATAAAAATAGAAACCCCCAAAGAAATTGCATCCATTGAGACAATTTTCTGGTGTTAAATACTGATGACACTTGTGGTAAATAGGACATTTGTTCCGATAACAAGCATATCTTACTTAATATATGCAAGAAACTCATGATCTCTGGGAGTAGCAGTTGTATCTTTGAATATAACATTTAAGTGAATATAACATTTTAAATGGCCTAATCTACATGTTTGAGGTAGCTGAAGTGATCCATGCCTTTGCAAAAGTCTGTTTAAACACAAAGTTTTTAAAATGAAAATTTCCTGACATCTCCAGTAGTTAGTTTTCAAATAACCACCCTCCCTTCCCCCCCCCACCCCCAAACCACATGGAGAATATCATTGACTAATCTTGAACAGAACTTCTCTGAAAGTAACAGTTGAATTTTAGATTTTCTCGGTGTGTAGTTATCTGGATGAGAAACTAGCTAGAATTTAGTCATTGCTTCAGGAGATATAAAGCAATCACATGTGGAAACTGCTGACATGCATATTATAAAACAATAAAGGAAAACCATTATAGAGCTACTTCAAATGTGAACTAGCCACCTAGATATTCATTATGACAAAATACAGACTCATAAAAAAGCCAAATAGCTATTCTTTGAAATTAAGTTTGCATGCATTTTCTTGATTTCTGAGAAAGAAAATCAAAAAAAGTAGAAGAGAAATGCAAAAAGAGGGTTTTATAAAACATAAATGAAAAACACTTAATAATTCTTCTGGAATGTCTATTGCAGCATAATTAAATTTGAGAAATATTTTCCTCTGACAAACACATACTTTTCTGTTGCTTTAAACTTCACTCTTTACTACTGCAACAATAAGTATATTTACTGGAATAGATTACCAGCTAAAAACAGAATTTGTAACAGTTTTTTTTTTTTTAAATGTTCTCTCTTTGTAATTAAAAAATAATGAACTCATATCCATTTCTTTCACTATATATAACCTCATGGATGGTAGTTTCTCAGGTGTTGAGAAACTATGTGTGAGAAAGACACTGTTTTTCAAGTGAGTGAGTCAACCCTACCTAAGGGCTAATGTTTATAATTCATATGTATGAAGCAAGGTAATGAAATAAGAACCAATAGCATATTGAATGTTTTGGTTTGTTTTTTTTTTTTAATTTTCTGGAGTCAGTCCCCTGGAACAAGAACTTCATAATAGTACCTCAGTGGGATATTCTTTTCATCATTTCCATAACATTAATATGGTATTTCATTTTTCAATCACTAAAAAAAAAAAAAAGCATTTTTCTTGTGTTCTGTCTTGCTTTAGCCACCAAGGATATTTCATTCCATTTGAACAGGACAGTGAGTCAAGGATATGGAAATTTTTATATCTATTTATTCCTGCTTGAATGCAAAATTCTTAAATATCATTGAAGAATAAGCTACTTTATTAGCACATCGACTTCATAGTCTTATAGCCCTACTTACTTGGCTTTCTTTGGAATAAAATAATTCATAAGAAAAATTCTGGTTTATTGAAAATTAGTCATAGCAGGGCCTTATATGATCACTCATCCTTACTTCTTATTTCAGCCTTGGTCTTACTATTTAATCCTGCAGTTCTACTGAATCTAGTAACTTGTGATCTGATTTATGCAATCATCACATGACTCAGCAGAGTCTAGCTAGCATAAACACTGAAGCATATATATGAACTGGAATTGCCAGTAGACACAATACACCTTTATCCTTGATGACTCAAAAGTTGCATGCTTCATTATCTGACGACAAAAACTCAAGATACTTCAAAAATTCTAAAGAAGTATCCCATATGCTTTGTTAGATTTTTGCTACTAAAAAAAGGTAATTTCCTTGTAAACTCTTGCCACTGGCTTTCCAGTACCATGTAATGTTTTTAACTTTATCAGAACAAGGAAAAAAAAAAAAAAAAAAAACCAAAAAACAAAACAGAAACATTGATATAATATCTTGTGTAACTCTCATTAAAATAAACGACAAAGCAAAATACAGAACAAAACAGTGACAGAAGTATGTAACGGAATTATTAAAACTAGAAGTTTGAAAAGAGATTTATCATTAACTACCAAAATAATTTATAGATGAACTTAATTTTTAAATAATATATTTTTATGAAAAAGCTAATGGCTTAACATTAAAAAAAAGTTAACTCTTCCCAAGTATTCTTGAAAGCTTCTTTTAATGGCTTTGCATTCAGCAGGTTTTGTAATGTGAACAAAAAAAATGGGTCTTTAGGTTCAAGTTAAAAGGACACAGCTACTTTGATAGGAAGATTTCCAGAATAATTTTCAGTACTTCATAGGAACAACCATATTTAAACATGCAGCTTTCCAGTTTGCTTGGGCGGACAAATGTTAATGTAATTAACTAGGGAAGAAGATTTGGTTCACTATGATATTCTTTTCAGGAACAGAAGTCCTATTTTATTCAACCAAGCGAAGCTTTAACTCCTTGAATTTGAATTTTTGTTTCTGAATGGAATAAATTGGGAGCTTACTGATGTAAACCAATAAAATAATCAGAAAAAATTCTTTGAAAAACTGCCACAAAACAAACCATCCAGTTTCACATGATTTCCATCTGACAACATAATTTGCCTCACTTATGCTCAAAACTCAAATTCAGCCAACATTTCCAGGAAATTTAGCCTTTCTTGTGAGATTTCATCATTTCCAATTCTAATAAAAAATATTCTGAAAATTAGAAATAATTAGTTACATTGTGTGAGTTTATGATGCACATTCAGTTTAATTCCTGGAAAATTCTGTGTGTTTATATAAATTCAGTTCAGTGGTCAATGAATTTACCAAACAAATCTATTCTTGCTTAAGTGTTTTCTGACAGTTAAAACCAGAATTATGGTGGCTGTAGGTTTTGGATAGGTTAGATCAGTAGGATAAGTACAGTAGTACGAGAAAACACCTTCACTGAGGAACTCGGACTGAGTTAGACATCTTCAACCATGATGTACCATTTACAATGTCTTTTGTAGAGAATGTTCCTATCTAAGGAAAAGCATCAAGAATGCATATATAGCATCCTAATTAATTTTGCTCTCCCCTTTAACAGGTGCTTAGTTTTTGTCCTTTATAAAGTGTTATAATCTTTTCTGTGTTTACAAAGATAATGTAAAAAGTAGAACCATCCACATTTATAGAACATCCATGAGCCCAATTGTAAAATCATAGAGAAATTAATAATTCTGCTTTTTAGTTTGCAATTTTAATCATGAAATTTAAACGATTTTTTTCATGTAATGGTCTTATGTAATAAGTATAAGCCAGGTAGATACCTGAGGAGCTGCTCCTCTGAATCCCATGATACTAGGCCCATATGTTCTTACATTTTCCTTGATCTGAATGGATGCCAGGTGCAGACACTACCTCTGTAATTTCATCATGCAGAAGAGGTTTTGCAGCATCGCTTCCCTGAAGAATCAGACCAGACTTTCAAACAATTTCAACTTTTCCCAATGTGGCAGCTTTACAAGCACTCTGGGAATATACTTTTCCCTATTTCAGAAGTACCTGGTGGAAATACAAGTTTGGAACCCTTGGAATTAATCACCTGCTTAGCAGGCGAAAACATATATACAAAGAAAGAAATTCATTCTCAAGCTAGAAAGGATAGACATTCACTCTAATTTTCCTATCCTTGATTCCTCAACATTCCCAAATACGTTTTGATCTTAGATCAAGTGAGTACTGGATCCTTTTGCCCAGAGTGCAGCTTGAAATGTTTGTCTTTCAAAAAATTAATCGCTTTGCTTTCTCTGCTAAAACCTTCTTTTTTTCCCCACTTTAACATTCTTATAGCACCACTTAGTATTTTCCCCTTTTTGTTTGGTCAGTAAAGATAGCAGTTAGAAGGGATTATAATTATGAAATTCATTCTTGCACTAAAGATTGTGTCTCCTTCTACTATTAGGAAAACCACTGTGTAGCAATCAATCCTTGTGGTAAACCATTTTATTTTTTGATAGTATTAAAAGCCCTGTTGGAAGGCGATAATGCTAGCATTTCACTCTAGTTTGTCTTAGGAAAGAAAGCAGCTTGTTCTTTTAAAAATAGCAGAAAATCAGAATGGCCAATGCTTATTTATCCCCTGATTTTGCGAACAACAAAACATTTGATTTATAGTAGAGACTGTTGATTTTGGTGCCATTGTTCAGCAAAGATCCAAGGCCAGAGAACATCTTGTTTCTGAACCTCTTTCTAGTGGACATCAGTCATTTAGAGGTGATTTCATCTTTGAGGAGCTTCAAGTAAGATTGCTTTGCTTTTCTGTATTTAAGTTTAAATGCTGCTCTTGTGAAACACTTTTCAAGGTATTTATCAATTCCTATTTCATTAGGAAGGATCAAAATGCTATTGGAACTGGAAAACAAAGAAATAAATAGCAGAAAATATTGAACTTCAGTGTTATTTTCTACATTTTGGGTGAAAATAAGAATTTGTTCAGAGAAACACTACTGAATTTCTTATAGTTTTTTGCTACCTGGTTTTCCCATTTTGCCACTATCTACTTCTCAACTCTTTCTCTATAAAGACATTTACTTTCCTCTTAAAGTATAGTTTATTAAAGTGAATAAAAATGTCATTATCTTTTAAAATTATATGTAGTTCACCCATCTCTCCATTTTTGTCTTGTTGTCATGCTTTTGTCTAAGTGTATGGTCTATCTCACCTGACTTTATCAAAAAGTCAGACCTTCAGACAGTGGTGATACTTAAATAGTTTTTGTGGCTAATAGGGAGTGGAAGAGTGAGGTCTGGAGAATGCTTTCAAAGATGCTTCTAATTTAACTGAGACTGAATAAAGAGATGTTGCCCCTGAGAGCAGAGAAGGGAAAATGTCTGGACCAGCTGCTGTGAACTTCTATGGAAAAACAAAAGCTGAAGAGAAATCTTCAGGAACTACCACCATCAAGGTAGGAAATTTACTTTATTGAATTTCTGTGAAATGAATTTCTCAAGAGAGATGCTTGTCACCTGCATAAAAGAAAATTCACAGTCAGTGAAATCATATAGTGTGTATATTTTTGTGCAGTCAGTGTTTTCATTTTGTCTAGCACAATAAGACATTGCAGACATTGGTAAGATAAAGAAGATATTTTAAATATCACAGTAGCTTACTAAAACCTACACTTGAAAGTAGAAGGCTTTGCAACACTTTAGATATTGCTGAATAAATTCACCTGGATTAAAATTATCTTCCAAGCTGAATCTATCTGGAAAGATATCTTTTGAATTTTCTCCTAAACAGTAAGTAAGTGCCAGTTCCAGAGCTCCCACTAGGTGAATCTGTGTGGGGTCAGAAAAGTTCTGAGGGGCAGAGACTGTAAACACCTCAGTTCTAATGCTGCCTTAGACATAGCTACCCTTCTTATAGGCAGCATCTGAGCTTCTTGTCTCTGCCACATGTCTCAGGAGCATTGATGAAGAGAGGTCATGTATTTCAATGGCAGGGGGGTTAATGGTGCACCCTTCCCATTGCTGAGATGTCTAGCAGCATTTCAGTCAGAAATTATCTTGGAAGTCATCCTCAATGTAACTGATCACTGATACACCAAGCACTGACTGTTTTCCTAATGGTACCACACCAGGATCAATTTGCCTCTTCCCATGTCACCCAAAGCTTGGTCCAACCTGGTCTTGAACACTGCCAGGGATGGAACATTCACAACTTCATTGAGCTACCCATTCCAGTGCCTCACCACCCTCACAGTAAAGAGTTTCTTCCTTATATCCAATCTAAACCTCCCCTGTTTAATTGGCTTGAGTCAAAATGAAGACTGGGTAGTTCCTGATGGTATTTCTTGGTATTTTTAAAATAAAAATGAGTAAGTGATATCTTGAAATAGTTGTGTTTCAAGTAACCAAAGTAACACCTATTAAGTTTCAGGCTGGTTTTAGTAATCTCTAAGCATTTTCCTCAGGAAGTAAACTCTCATTCTGGCTAAGTAAGGAGACTAAATGCTCTCATTGCTTAAATGGGAAGCCACTTATTAAAGACTAAATTATAAAAGATAAGCCATTTTTACCTTACGTAATTTCAGTTCTTCCATAGTATACATGTTTTAGGTTTGATCTTTCTATACTGAAGGTAATACTCATTGTAGTAATATACTCAGGCCTGCTTAGTGTAGTTTTCTCTGATTTCTGACACTGTCCCACACAAAATCTCTGTCTATAATTGAAGAGACATGGATCCGACAGATGGACTTCTCAGTGGGTAAGGATGGTTGCACTCAAAGAATTGCAGTCAACAGCTCAATGTCCAAGTGGATACGAGTGACAAGTAGTGCTCCTCAGGGGTCAGTATTAGGATAAGCACTGTGTGTTGGCGACATGGACAGTGGGATTCAGTGCACCCTTAGGAAATCTGCTGATGACACTAAGCTGTGTGGTGCAGTTGAAAAGCTGGGGGGAAGCCATTAACCTGGAGAAGAGAAGGTTTTGGGGAGATCTGAGTGAAGGCTTCCGGTAACTAAAAGGGTCAATAAGAAATCTGGAGAGGGAGTTGTACAAGGGCAGATAGTGATGGAACAAGGAGGAATGGCATTAAACTGAAAGATGCAGATTTAGTTTTGATATTAGGAAGAAATTCTTTACCATGAGAGTGGTGAGGCACTGGCACAGGGTGCCCAGAGAAGCTGTCCCATCCCTGGCAATGTTCAAGGCCAGGTTGGAGGAGGACTTTGAGCAACCTGGTCTCGTAGAAGGTGTGTTGGAACTGGGTGGTCTTTAAGGTTCTTTGCAATCCTAACCATGCCATGATTCTGATTCTCTTTTTAAGGTCCCTTCTAAACTATTCAAACCACCCTATTATTCTGCTAATATGCCATGTCCACCACAAACTCTGGTTTTCTTTCATCTTCAGGAAGTTAGAATCATAGACTCATAGTTTGGTTTTGTTTTTTTTTTTTTTTTAATTCTTCCCTCCCTCCCCCTTGCCCCCCAATACTTCCTAACTCATGTCAGATTTACCATCTTTATTACCTCCTTACATTTGTCATGTGTAAAGATGTTCTCTTCTCTATTCACACTGAAAACTAACATAGAGCTTGCTAGGAGTAAGGGTACAGCACTGATCTGGGTATTTGGTTCTGTTAATTTTAAGGACAAACTGTTCACTGATCTTAAAGTGCATCACAGGTGGGATATAATTTAAAACAATGAGCCTAAGTAAACAATTACTTTATTTTCTTGTACTTTTTCCTGAAATTGTAAGAATAAAATGTATGTAATGAAGCTTCTTACAAAGTTCAAAGAAATATAATTGATTTGTATTAGTTCCAAATACTGTCATCTAGATGGACACCAAGGATAATATTTAGTTACAGACTAGTAATCCATGGTACAAAGAGTTCTGAGCAAATTGTGGGAAAACATAAAGCTAAAATGTTAAGCAAAGCCAAAGCTGAAGGTCAGCCTGCAGTTAGTAACCATGCTCAGTTATAAATGATATAACATTTAAGCTATTGAACTTGGCACCACAAGCAGCCATGTCTATTGTACAAACTGAAGTAGTATGCAATCCGTAGAGGTTGAATTTTTACATTTCTCTTTATAAAGTGCATGGACTCTGGTCTACTCTCAGTCAAATGTAGCCTCAGCATCCAATCTGAATAAACCTCACAGCCATAATCTATCTGCAAATAGGACAAAAATAGTAGGTGTGGGTGCTGCTACTTGCACATTATGAGCCAGGAACCAAAAAAGGTAAGGCACAGGGACAGATTATCTTCTGAGAAGCAGCTGGGTGCAGCTGTCACTTGGGCTTTAGAGGTAATGCATTTATTGCAGAACTTTAAACCCCACTTGTTCCTGTAGAGAGCATTGACAAAAGTGATGAGAGAAGAGCAGACTTCACAGTCTTCTGGATGGACTGTATTAGCCCACCCTGAAGTATATGCAGCTCCACCTACAGCACCAGAAATGACCAGACTGTCCACTTTTGTCCAAGTTAGCCTGGGCGTGTCTATACAATTTGGAATGTAGCTGAATCCATTAACAGCCTCACAGGCTATCACTCTGTAGAAAGCGCAGGCCCTGTTTTTGCATAGAAATAGAGGTGAACACTGTGAATAGCATTGATGTGTATGTCCAAAGGAAGATTTCTCTGCCACTACCAACTTCCCCAGGGCAGCTTGCCAGCTATGATAGTGACACTTTTGAATGCAGTTACCCTGAGCTTCCCTAGATACCATAATCCACTCCTCAAGCTATCAGTTTATCACAGGTGTTCTTTTCTAGTTGGTAAACTGTCATCTTCTGCCAGTCATGTCCAAGTGATTTAAGTATTTACCTTCAGTAAACTGAGAGAAAAGGTAGACTTTTTGGATTATGCCTTTGAGTGCTCCACAGAATATGATTTCTCCCTGATGTCACCTTAAGCAGGCCTATTTTCCTGCTTAAGAAGGTATTTTGCAACTACCAAATTCTGTAACTGCAAATAATTGCCAAAACGTAAAAAGAATATAACAACAACAAAGTAGTACTGTGAAATGTTGGTGTGAAACCTTGGTTTAGGATAAATAAGTTAGTGGGTTTGCTTTAACAATTATGAGCTTAATATACACAAAATTTCATCATTTTTTCTAGCCTAGATTTTGTCCCTACCTGAATGCTAACAGTATAATCACATAACATCATAAAGTGTCAAACATTGGTAAAATAATTCCAAACAAAACAGATGAGAAGCCACGGGAAATTATAGCATAAGACGTTGACAAGTCAAAATAGAAAACAGTCAAGTGTATCAGGTGCTATTCTAGGATCTGTGTGTAAAAGTAACTGTGTAGGATGTGCAAGGACACTCCTGATGTTCTTAGAAAACACATACAGAAATTTAACTGGTTGTTTTATGAGAAGAAGTTATCTACACCCTTCCAAGTTATATCAAAACCAATCAGAAAATGTGAACTATGAAAAAAAAATACAGTACTCAGCACTGGGAATATTTTTATAAAGGTGTCAGTTGTATTTAATGAACATTGTTCAATTTCCATGCATGTTTTGATATTTTCAAAAACAAATTGTCATTTTCAAATTCATAATGAGGTATGAAATAAATGAGAGTACTGCAGATTAGTCATTCATTAATCATAAGCAAAACAGGGCTGAAATCAGGACACAGAAGCACAAACTGTAAAAGTAATAGGTTGCATAATCATTGTATTTAATATTAACTACATTATGTTTTTCATGTGAGTTCTGAGAAGTTGATTTTTTTATGTTTACATGAAACTGATCCAAGGTAAATTTTATTTCTCAATATTATTTTATTGTAGTGGTTGCCCTCTTTCTAATAAAGTAGAAGACATGAATTCTAGCTTGTCATGTTGTTATGAAGATTTAATAGAGGGGGCTAGCAGGAACCTTTAAGCCTACTGAAGCTTTTGATTTAAGATGTTTCACTTTTGACTAGAATGCACTGAATTGTATAGCTACATCTCCTTCTTGTTTGTCATGGCAGCTCTCCCATTAAGGACATAAATTCACCTGGAATTGGTTGTTTCAGCCAAAATAAATTGTTATTCATATTTCACTGTCAGAGAAAGACAGACCAAGAACTATTATTTGAAACTCTGGGCCTTTATCCCTCAGGAGTTCAACGCACATTAATTACACAGTGTGCAACAAGGTTATTCATAATTTACAGGTGACATGATTATTTAAATGGTTGGGAAGGTGCAGATGGATATAATAATTTTTTTCCCCGATGTCAGATTTCAGCTTAAAAACACAAGAAGAAACTAGGTTGGAGGAAGGTAAGGTGGACTGGTGACACAACCAGGAGTCAACTCATTTAAAAATCACTACACAGATGCATCTCCCTTGTACTGATGCTACTCTTGTTATTTCAGAATTTGCTGGACCGAAAAAGAGAGAGAAGCGCAGAATGAGAACTATGTACATAACTTATGGGAAGGTACTGTTGTGTTTTGTGGCCCCCAGTATAATAATTATTAACACCCTTGTCATTTTTGTGTGTCTGTAACTGCATAGATGAGCAGTGATGAGAGTGACCAGTCAGCCATGTGCTTCAGTCCTAGCATATGACGGCTATGGGCCACACACCACAGCCCTCAGGGGCAGAGGGAGACTCTTGGCAGCTCTCTACAGGGGCCTTCTATTCCCATACAGCATGGGTCTATGTCAGGGACAATAGATAATGACCCATTGTGAAACACAAAGATAGAAAAGTACTGTTTGTCCACTCTGACTTCTCCCCTGAAGGGTCCCACTTTGGCTCCTCTCCAGAAAGTTCAGCTTTAGAACTGTCTAGAAAAGTCCTGACCTTTGGAGGCCTTTCTAGATATTGCTGGCCACTTCTTCTGACATAGGCTGGCACCCTGAGTCAGAAGGAGTGTGCATTTTTGTTAGTATAAATGCCTGAGCTTCATGAAGTGCGGGGGGGTGAGTGAGATGCATATTGTTATTACATGGTCCTTGGGGTTGGTAAGATAATCAAACATCAGAAATATCCTTTACTGTATTTTTTGTTACCTTTATATTTTCCCTGTATCAATAAACTAGTTATGATTCTCTATTGTGTTGTGTTTCTCTCAACCTGGAATTCTCGAACTCCAGAACAGGGTCACACATGGGTCTGTGCAAACCATCTATGCTGGCCTTGATGGTCCATAATAGTTCATATTTTCTGTAAACAAAAATTGGCATTACCCATCAGATACTGATTGGCTTCAATCCTCTATAGTGGTCACAGGGGCTGTTTTCATCTAGTACTCTGTCTTCAGGCATGTGGATGTGGAGTGCACTGAAACTGGGTTCCAGGTGCACTGATGTGCCCTGGGATCTTGTCCTTCTGTCAACTTGGGGATATCCTATGTTTGCACCAGAGTCTGCAAGGAAGTGTTCCTGGGTCCTCCCATCACTTGGACTCATATTTTAGTCCTGAGGCAGGAGTTGCACTTGAATTGGTTATTAGTCCCATGTGGACTAATTGTCCACAATGGCATACACAAGGTTGCTATGACTTACACTGTTTAGTATGGTACAGCCCACTCCATAAAATGTGTGTTAGAAGGGCCACAACATCCATGTGTTAGAGAAGCTGTGCTGCATGCTTTGTGACTAGGGATCTGCCTCAGAGCAGTATTTGCTCATATTCTTTCTTAGCTATAATTAATGCATGCTGTGTAGATGCATAGAAATATCTGAATAAATATTTGCCTACATTTAGACTAAAAAACAAGCATCAGTAGGCCAGTGTTTAATATTTAGATAGAAATTATGATTTCTCAATATTTCCATTAACAATCTTTGCAACTTGAACCAAAGTGTCTCTGCAGTTTCATATTCAGAGGCAACACCATGTACCCATTGACTAAAGGTACATAATATTCCTCCTTCATGTCTTTTCCATAACCCTAGATAAAGAAAGTATCTTAATTTTTAAAACTCCCTTTTAACCCATTTCCTACCTCCTCTACTCCAACCTTTCTAGATGGTATAAATTACATTGGTGTTAGATTCAAATAGTGCCTAAGGTGTTTCTTTCTCATATATGAGACACACACTCATATATGAGACACACACTCATATATATGACACACTCTCAAGGTGTTAAAACCAATAATTGCCAGTGACATTTTTCTTTCTAAAGGAAAACAAAGGACTTGGTGTTCAGTGACTAGATCTAAATGAAATTTTAGGATAGGATGGTTTTAGGAAAAAAACAAGAAAGTAAAGAGAAGTCACCAATTTTGTTTTGAATGAGTTACTGAGAAGAATGAGGAATTTGTCTAGGTCTGTTAAAAATCAGACATTCCACTCAGGCCTGTGTAAGTAGGGAGATCCCCATAACATGTTTACCTTAATTTTAGATGCAGGTTGTTTAAATGTGGTGCACTGGTTTAGATTCCAGAGCAAATAGGTTACCTATGATATTATCATTCCCAGGGATAGATTGCCAAGTACTGCCTTTCTCAGGCAATATGGTTAAAGGTTTCACCCTGTCTGCAGTGGTCCACTGCTTGACTGCTTTTCCCAAGCTCCAGATCAATCTTTAACTCCTCACTTTTAAATTAGGGTGAAATATCATGGAGAAAAAGGGAGCATACATAGCTTAAATACAAATTTCCACCTTTATTATAAATACGAAATCCAAGCAAATAGGATTGTTTAGTCTTCTCTCTCCTAAACAAGATACAATATTTAGCCCATGAAGTCTTCTCTTTGCTGGACCAATTACTTCTAAATTTTTTTGAACCAATCTCTAACCTTCCAGTAGAATAGATTTTTTTTCCAAGTAATCTCCTAATGTTGTTGCAGAATCTTCAGTTCAGTACTGGAAACATTTTGCTGTGGGCCTGAGAAATCTGTCACAGAGGAAAAACTGGGAAAAAATCAGTACCATATCAGAATATTTTGAGTTATATATGTACCCCTGCCATGCATGTTTCAGTGTCTTGCACAAATGAAGCTCTCAGTATGAGCTGGGCTTCCTCTGTACCTCCCAGAAACCAACTTTGCTTCAGTTGTTCAGATTTCAGAAACTGTTCTGTCAGAAGAGATGGATGTTAACTTTATATCCAAAAGTTAAAAGATGAAAAGGAGTTTGGCTTCTGGGGGCACATCTGCTTGTTTATGTCTTCAGCATATTTGGAACTGCTGTTAAAATATCTACAAATGTATTCATGAAACAGGAATGCATTTTAAGCTAATACCCTCTCCTAGGTTAATGATTAATATTGTGAAAACTCAGCTTGGCATTTATTATATCATGACACAAGTAAATTGAGCTGCAAGCAAGTCATTATCTATTTTATTATTATTTTTCTTTTAGTATGCAATGCCAAATGATTAACTTTTTTGCTAGAAGAAGAGTAAAAACATGGGGCAGGCAGTTCCCATTGAGAGTCTTTGTTCAGACTCTTTTTTTCCACATTCTGTGTAATATATAAAGGTCATAGTCCTTATGAAGAATGCTGTCTTTTTCAAGTGCAAAGTCTAAACCATTAAATGAATAAAAAATATATATTTTCATCATTGTTTTAAAAAAAGAAAAACTCTTGCAGTTAACATCTATTCCTCACTCGTCACAGTAAACCACCCTTCGTATTATCTACATGTATACAGTGCTGTTCTGTTCCTTTGGGAATGAATTCTTAAGTTATTTTAAGCAGAAAAGGACTGGAAGTTCTCCATATCTGAGTTGCTCAGAAACTTCAAGATCAGTTTTGCCTTATACTGAGGCTTATCAAATAGTTTCATTTGTTTGAGTTTTATGCATGTTGAATTTTTAATTTTATTCTGCTCCATCTCTGTCATGTATTGAACAAATATTTTTTTAGAAGTTGGAAGTGAGCTTCATTATATGGTAATAATTTAAGTCATACCATCATAAATGGTAACTATTGAATACTTCTCCCTTGGAAAACAGATGAAATTATAAAACTGGTATAGATAAAGTGGAACTTAGAAGAGACATATCTTAAATAAAACTTGTTTTAAAACTGGAAAATTTGTTTTCAGGGTTTCCAATTTAAAATACTTTCAAATACCTTAAAAAATAGCCTAACTATTCATCTGAGTTTTAGGACACAAAGAAAAAAAATGCTGATTCTTGGTATTTAAAAAAGTCAAAAAGGCAAGTAGAAAATATGCTGTAAAAACATGTATTAGTCAGGAGAAAAGACCACATGAAAATTCAGCCATTGTTGAATGTCTTTGAAATCCTACTTTGTATCAACAAACATGGCTAATTCAAAATTGGTTTTCAATGGACCAATTAAAGGCACTTTACTCATCTATTTCCCTGCCAGCTTTCAGTTTGAACACAAACATGTCAGCATTATAGCTATTCCAAAATCAAAATTTTCAACCGACTTAATTCTGTGGAAATTTTTCTACTTCGCTATTAAAATAGTTCTTTTTCCTGAAATGTAAATATTACTTTTCAGAAAAGATACTACCTGCAAAAATTCTGCCTGAAATGTGAATGCTTCAGAAAACTACAAACACCTTAAAATCTTAGACTTCAGAAGAAAAATACTTGGACAGTATTAATTCTCCCATTGTTAAATCTGCAACTAGACTCCCTGTCTGCAAAGACTTTGAGGTTCCAATTCCATTTTGCAAATCCCAATTTTTACATGGTAACCTAATCTCTCTTTAGAGCCTCAAAGGTATTTGATCTGCTTTTCCTTATATTACCAGACAGTACATGGTCAAGTTATTTAGATACAAATAAGCCTTGAGAATATCATCAAATCCATTCTAATTTCATTCATGCCTTGGAGATAATAATTTAAAGAGCTAGTCACTGCTTGCAATTAAGCATGGAGAAAATAGATCCATCCCATAATTTATGTCTGCAAAGGTTGGGCTGGATTTGTAATTAATGTTTGCTCCTTTTAATGAAATACTCCAAAGGTCTGCACTTCTGTCATTCATGGAGGTAATTTTTCAATTGATTAGTAAAATAATACTTGAAAAGTAAATGCACCTGCTTTAGCACAGAAATGTCTTAGTCAAGTAGAGACAATGATTGGAGTGCTAAAAAAATATCATTTCAATACAGTAGAGACTGGAGTTTTACCCTTCCAGAATTCAGAACTCCTACTAAAGAGAAAAAAGGAAAAGGTAATTAAACCTCCAACAACTTCTCAAGCATGTTTTCATCCAGTTTAATTCCTGGGTGGTTTTCAGCAGAGCTGAATACTTTTAGGGACACAGGCCTGAATTGTGCATTTGTACAAGTAAAATGTGTCTGGAAAGCACATGTTACAGCAACACATAATTTTTTGTATTTGTGTACCTCAATTTTTTTGGGGGAATGAACAAATCATTTTGTATTTTGTTTTCATTTTGGATAAACACTCAAAATCTGACAGCTTGTTTAGATTATATTATTTCCTTTTCAGAATCAAACCTTTTCAAGCCTGTAAAATTGCAAGATTTGAGAGTTAGGGTACTGCAGCTGCAGGTTTAAAATGATTTGTAATGTCCTTTCTACAAAACAGCTGCTACTAAGCCATTTCTGCCTGCTTTTAAGGAATTGATAAAGACTTTGTTTGAATTGATCACTCCTGCAAGGGTGTTTGATGACTTCTCCTGTTTTGCTTTGACACAAATGATTACTATTCCTGTACGACAGAGACCTCACATTCTGTAGTAGTGAACTTTCTGGGAACTGACCATAAGTCAGACAAGACAGAATGCAGACTAGGAGACACATTTTATGCTAAATTTCTTGATGGCCACAAACATGGTAGACCAAGAGGTTTTGAACCTCCTGCCATCTGGGACAAGGATTTTACTTTCAGAGAAAAAAGCAAAAGAGTGAATAAATTTGGTGAAAGCAGTCCTTGTCCAGTGCTTAGTCTAGTGGAGCAGAATAATCCAGATAACAGAGCGAGTGGATGTGTGTCATCTGACAACAGAGGTCAGGAGTCAGAGATTCCTCTGGCCAATACAATCTCTAGATAAAAAGATAGATTAGCATCGTGTTTAGCAGAGCAATTGGCAACAGATTCTCCCATCACAGTTTTAAAGATTGAGCTCTGTTCATAAATTTATCTCAGACTATGGCTTCCACTTGGCTTAGTCTTTTATGCTGCTGAAAAGAGCTTGATTTAAAGGCTTTAGGCAACAATGTGTGGACCTTTCCTGACACCAGCTGGGGCATCAAGCAGCTTTTGTGAATCACCTCTAAGGCGCTGAGCTCTCTCAGTGCACTAAGTGGGTGCCCAGATTGGTTCAGATATGAGTTACACTCTGGGTGGGCAACATCATTTAACACCTCACTATGGGATTACTTTCCTGTCCAGAAAGGAACACTCAGGAGGACATGGTCCCTGCATAGCTGTAGCAGAAAAGCCTTCAGGACTTAGATCTTCTGCCTTCAGGACTTAGATCTTCTCCCTTCGACCTTCTTATATTGTAGAAGAGGAAAGAGAAATGGTTGGAAGTGGGGTGTGAGTTAGAAGTGCTGTTGGGCTAAACATATTGGTGAACAGGAGTAATGGCAGATCCACATCTACATGTGGGTGTTGTTTGACACTGTGTATGATTTACCATTACTATATTATCTTGCCCATCAGAACACTACTTTAAAAATGAAAGTTTACAGTTTTGACGCTATGGTTTTAAGTGTTTGAATCATCTGAAATATGCAGCTCTTATGCTCAAAGCATGAGCAAAGCAGCATTTAAGGACTTTTAAAAACCTGGACCTTGAACTTAGTATAACTCCAATTAAAGTCAATGGATGCTGAGTCAGACTTTAATTCTTTTTGCACCCTAGGGACTCAAAAGGTGAAAATCCTGGCACTGCTGATGTTTTGCCATTGACCTCAAAGGGTCTGGATTTCATGCTAAAAGCCGTAAAATGACAGTGACATTTCGTCACTGCTATCTTGGATCAGATTCATAACAGTGACCCAGGAGAGAAAAATCTGCATAATACATTACTACTGTGCATCTACCTAGTACTGTTTCATCACCTTCTACCTTGTTTAAAGAGAGGGAATAATCTATAATTTTGAGCTGCCTTTATTCTAGCCAGAATGAAGAAGAATGGAAAAATCCTTGGATTAATTTTTTAGTCACTTTATTTAAACTCTCTATGTAAATTCTTGATTATTTTAAATTAATATAATTTGAAAATTCACTTTTGGAAATGAAGGGGGTTTTTAGTTTGGTTTGATTTTCAATACATATTATTAAAAAGCTTTTTAGTAAAACTGGAAAAAAATTTCAGACCTATAGCTCCTTGTGAGTGAAGTGCTTATGATTTATGATGAGAACTGTAAAGAGTTTATATATAATTTCTTAATGGTCCTTAATGAAATACTTAATTAAAGACCACCTGGAAAAACAATCCTAGTTAATAAAAAGAAAGGGAATAGATTTATTTCTATAATGTAAGAGCACATGCCATATGTGATAGATGCTACATATCAGCAGCACTTAGATGCAATAAACTGATAAAAATGCAAAACTGAAAACTATGATTTAAATCCTATGCAGTAAATAATATTATATATAACATGAAAGCTGTTACCTTAGCAGATTATTGATGAAGTAGAAAAATCTGAATCAAAACCTGTTGCCAGTTATAATGAAAAAAAAAATCTGAAATAATTTTAATAGATTCAGTGTGTTCCTTGAACACTGAAATAGATAAGCTTTCCCATTGACATTCTCTGAGTATTTCTCTAAAACCACAGAGACAAACCAAAAAGAAATCATGTTTACAGAAATAAGGAATCACTGAAAAATAAAAACATCTCACCTTGTTAAAGAAAAATTAAGTTCACCAAAACATAAGTAAATTCTAAGGCTTTGCTGGGTCAATGGTGTGGCAATTTCTGTGGAACTTTGAGATAAGGAAATGCAAAAAAATTTGTTATCTCTGTCCTTTCTGCTACCACCAGGTAAACTTTGCCATACTTTGTAAGTTTTGCATTTTTTTTAACTTTGCAAATGGAATTACTTTATCCATTACATAATAATGAGTTATATCATTGACTCTGACTTCTGGTCATAAGCTGCATATTTTCATTTTGTACTGCATATAACCGACAGTGAATAATATTGAAAACATATACACAATTTTGGTATCTAGGATCTCATGATAGCTAGTTGGTAAGAAAACAAATTCATGGTTTTCATGTGAAACCCATCTAGGACAAATTGTACAGGAAATTTCTCCCAGCTGCTTATATGCTAGGCCAACTGGAGTCAATGTAATAATCTGGAATCAGGTGTGAAATCTTGGAAAAGAACTGTGAAAACATGAGCTGGTAAAAGCAACTACCCAGCAGTGAATGCAATCACAGCAGAGTTAAAGTAGTGCTATTAAATAATGAGCAGTAATAGGTGACTGTCTGATCTAAGTCAGCCTGTAAAGCATCTGCTACCTGCTGCAGGCTACAGGATTAATTCTGAAACATGTAATTTAACAAAGGAGCTAGATTTTAGTCTATTCTGTCTTCAGCAGCTAATAAATTGGTAGCAAATGCTTTGGCATAGGTTGTTGCATTACTTTGTGGCCAGTTACTCTGTCCAATGTTTTGAATTATAATTCTATTTCTTCCTTTTGGTAAAGCTTGGCACACTGTATTCCTCCTCAGCTGAACTTATTTTGTTAATTGCAACTCTGGGGGGATTTGACTTTTTTTTTTTTTTTTTTTTTTTTTTTTTTTTTTAATGTCTGTTTCTTGTTTCCAGGCTTGGAAATACACATATCTTGAAATAACATGCATTTTTGAGCCACACATTTTCCATAGGTAAGCAATTCGCCTGTGAACTGTCTGGTCATGTGAATAACTCCTTGTCCTTGTCATTAAAAGCCTGCATCCTTCTAAATTTGACAGTCCTGCTCATTATGTTTGGAATAGAGTCAGATTTATAAAAATATATTGTATGTAGAGGGGAAAGGAAATACAGGATCACCTCTGCTTGGTGTATGCTAAACAGGCAATTGTTTGCCCACAAGGCCTTGCACTTCTGGAACTGCTAATGGTACTTACTCATGAATGCAAGTTACTCAATGTACACTACAGGTATGCCAGTTAAGGCACTCAGCTCATTGTGTGATTTTAACACCTATTTGCAAAGCTAAAAATCTTTGAAGAGCAGCTTCACTCTGCATCTTCTGCATGGCTAATATTGGAAAGCAAATCGCCTGCTACCACTGTTAGTATTAATAACATTCAGCTGAGAACAGTGCATAGATTAAGATAGAGAGCTTGGAAGTGTAAACATAAGGTGTCACATCAGACAAGGCTGTGTTTCAAAATAGAATGGACTAAGTATTTTGCAGAGCTACAGCAGACAGGTATCACTGTGAAGCTAAACAAGATGCATGGGACAATCAGTATCAAATTCACCGTTCTGATCATAGGCATTGTAATAGCTCTTCTGTTTACACATGTTCAATTATTATAACTCCCTATAGAACATTTGTAGACAGAAGAGCTTAACTTGGTTTTATAACTTTCATCCTAGCGATATACTTGCTACCCTCCTGGAATGAATGAGTTTGGATGTATTCAAGTACAGGCATAGCTTGAACAGGAGTTGATCTGCTTTATAAGGCAGTAGATGTTTACATTTGGAAATAAAAAAAAACCTGCTTGTGAGTTTTACATGACCTTTGTTTTTCCTTCATTAAGACTTCTTTTTGTTGAATAACTGCAGAGCTTGAGACATTACAGGTACTCATATTGCTTAACTTTGTTTCTCTGACCTCCTTCTGAAGGAGTCTACAGAGACTAATTTAGAAACCTCCCTTATATTCCTAGAGGAAAGTGGTGTGAACATTCCTGTTTGTGTCAAACTGCACTCTGAGTGCATATATTGACTTTACTGGTGCAGCCTGGGCTTTCCACCACTCAATGAGACCTTGGTGTCCTATGAGTTTTATGCAGTTGAATGTCCAAGTCAGGAGAGGTGTATTTCCAAAGAATGTGCATGTAAACACTGGTTAATAATAAAATTTTAACCATTTCTTTTCCTGTTAACATTAATGAAAGGCTATATTTATATGCTTAGCCATTTCAAATTAATTTCCTGGGTTTCTCTAGGGATATAAGGATGGTGTATAATGCAAGGTTTTTTTTTCTTCTATTATGTATGAACACAGTGGTATAATCTGCTAGCTAATCCCTTTTTGCAGAAATTTTAAAGCTCTTGAAAGCAGGTTAGTTATGCTAAACTTTGAGGTAAGAATCAAGCCCTCTTTCTCTTTATTGTGAGTTTTTCTTAGAATGTTAAACATGTTTCCTTCCAGAATACCAAGTAAATTTTTCTAAAAGAGGTGCTTTGCAAATAAGCTATTATGGTACTAAAGAAAACATTGATTAGTTTTAAATGGCAGTAACAATTCAAGTGCATGTAAAGACAAGTGCATTTGCCTTTGAGGTTAGGCCTCTAAACATAATAATTGATGGAAAAATACAACAAGGTGCAATAGAAGAAGCTTCTGCGAAATGCATTGTGCAATTATGACTGCCATAACTACAATTACCTTAGCAGATCATATTACGTTTTCCACTCAATATCTTTTTTGAAACAAAATATTTGCTTATTATTATTTGGAAATATATACTATTTGGAAAAGATTGTATGCTCTGTGTGTTAATTCAGGAAATCTGGAAATTCAAGTGAATATAGTATCCAGCTGAAACAATCTTTTTAGTCTTGTCAACATTGTTTTTATATATTGAAAACTCTGCTTTTAGGGGATTTCTTTCCCAGTTCTCTCCATTAAATCATGTTATATTTTTCTTATTATACACAAGACCAGAGTTATTGGAAAATAGGTTTTGGCTATGTATTGTGCAGCTCAACTTTAAAGAGGCCCTTGACTCATTTCTTACCCAGTGAATTGCATAAGTTGTTGATTGTCTATATCAGAGCCTGATTGTACTATCCGCACACCCTCTGTGCTGAAAAAGAAGCTGTGTGGTGTAAAAAGACCTCAAACTGCACAATCTGAAAAAACAGCAGCTTTATACCCATTTGACAGAATGAAGGTCTGATTTCTTCGAAGTTGCAGAAGAATTTGGAGAGCAACAGAAGCCTTCACTTAATGTGAATACCTAAACCATTCTTCCCATCTGTAATACTGTTTCAGATCTGAGAGTACTCCTGGGGAAAACATGATGCATGAGGAAGTGCAGAAAGAGTGGGGTTGGAATTCTAATCACTGTTTGTGCAGTCAAATTTGTTGCAAAAGAGAGTACTACAACCTGTTTTCTACCACATAAAATAGGGCAAGAAGAAGGACATAAATTAGGGTTGCAAAGACTCAGATTAGATTGAAAAAAACCCCAAAGAACCCCGAAATAAAAAACCAAAATAACCTCAACCCAATTTTTATAAAAGTAAGATAATAAAGCACTTAAATATATTGCCTGGGAAATTTTGAAGTTCTGTCTTTAGAGATCTGCAAGAACAAGTTAAACAACAGCTGTCTGTTATTATACAGATACACTTGTCCCAGCTCCCCATTTCTTTTTCTATTACCCAAACAAAACTTCGATGTCATTAACTAGAGTCTGGATTCTGGGGTTTGGCCCATGTTGTTTGGCTTTATCCAGCTTTATGGTAGCCAGAAGCTACATGATTTATATAATGTGTAATTCTTGAAAATATAAAGGCCACATTGGCAGATAGTAAACCATATGTTATATTTTAAATCATAGAATCATGAATACATTTCTGGCTTTTTGTTCAATTTCCTTTTTATGTATGCAAATACGGTATTTTTGCATGACTTATGCATACCTTGTTCTTTGGTTACATCTTAAGATAGAAATAATATTTTGTGTGAATTATTACTTTTTTTGGGGGGGGGTTGATTGTTTGTTTGTTTGTTTGTTTGTTTTTTACATTTACGTACCCACTTAATCTTTGTAGCTCATGGAACTTCTTACAAGCATTAAAGTAAAACCAAGCATTCAGAAAAGCTGCGACATTTGAAAAGGTAGCAAGCTTCCAAACTAACTTAGGAATGTCAAACCATATAAAATAAGCAGGGAAAAACCAGAAATGGCACACTGAAAGCAAAGAGAATGGTATAGCATGCTGGGGCAGCATTGTTTGCTGAATAAAGTAGCTATATGCCAGGAGGTTGACACACTAATGAGGAGATAAGCAGGAAAAGGGAAGATATATGAAGAATGCAAAGAGTAAGGATGAATTTGAAGCCATGAATTATGACCCAAATCAGGATTCTAGCAATGGAAATTCAAGTTTTGCATCATGAAGAAGCAACAAAGTTTTAACTTAGTTTGGATGACAAAGTAGCAATGTTAACCAAGACATTGTATTGGATTAGGCCCAAAATTAATGAGGAGAGGTGATGGGAAGATGTTTGGCTAGCCGAAACCACAGGCTGGTCCAACATTCAAGGAGCCTGCTGCAGTTCCAATAAAAAGCACATTTTAATTGTCATGGTTTAAGGTTAAAAGTGAAGTGTGTTAAGAATAGTTTCCACAAAAAAAAATATTTCCCAGGAATCTTTTGTTGCTCCGTATTAAAAATATGGGGTGTAGATTATAAAAGAAAGTGATACAGTTTGATACAGCCATTTAGTAAGTGTGGGTCATGGCTGCTCAAATCATAGCTGTAACTTCTCTGTGTGTTTCAGCTTAGGTAATATCACATTATTTAAAGGCACACAATCTGTTTTCTATATATGTTAGTATGTGCATACAGACCTGTGTACTCATTTGTAGTGATTTCTGACCTAGCATATTTTTGTAAAAACCTCCAGCTCAATACCATTAAAGATGATAAATTAATATATAAATCCAAGAGGAAAGTACCAAAGTTAATAATGAACTTTTTTGCATAAAATAATTATGGTTTCCAACATTTTACAAATAAGCCCTTTCTCAGCTTATTTGTGCTGATATAGATCAGTCCTGTACAACATTTCCCTCTCATCTCACCACCTCATACCTGCAGTTTTTCCTTATTATGTCTATTCCTCTTAAAATCCAATTTTCTAGTTATACTAGTATTTATTAAAAGCTTGACTGTAAGGTCTTTGTTTACCCAAAGATCTATTTCTATCATAACTGTTTATAATGATTAAACCTCAACAACTTAAACACTTTACACAAAATAATGTATTTTCAATAAATTGAAATATTAACCAATCATATGAAATGGTTCAGTTCTAGCAAATGGATTGCTAGAAATCCTTAGGGTTTCATATAAATTGAAAACTGTATTGACTGACCAGGCTGCACTCGAATTACATTGCATTTGGATCAAAAAGCATAGAAAAAGTTCTCATTATAGTTCCCTGACATTAATTTGAGCATTTTTATATGTGTGTCCTATTAAGTACTTTAAGTGCTTTTTGATAATTGTGCTTTGTAGTTTTTACAGCACTTCAGCCTATTCCCAGTTCAATTTCCTCTTTTATCCGATGTTTGAAATATTGATTTCTGACAGATAAAAGCAAACCTTATAATCTCAGCAGCATGCAATAAGTGAGTAAGACAGGGCTACAGAATGCATCAGGGAATGGTCATATTTGAAACCGTCTTTGTTTTATTACATTTCGTCAACAGAATTTACTTACAGCTTGCTGATATTTATGTAAAAGCAGGACTCCTGATAGTCCAGTGATATTACCAGTTCCTGGTATACTTTTGCATTTAGTAAGATAAAAGAAGAAACTCCCTTGGTGGTTGATGATTGCAGCTGCTTAAACTGCTGTCAGCTGGCTTGAAGTAACTGTGATTTATCTTCTTCAGATTGTGCAATGTTGTGTCCGTGGACTTCCAGAGTTTGCATTAAAAAGTGACAGAACATTAGAGTGCCAGAAGCTTCTCATATTGTGGCTCTGAAGGTAAAGGCAAGAGACACTATTCTTGTTCTGTATTCAGGAACATTGTCCAAACCCTCTGCAAAGCTTCTGTGACATGAAAAAGATCTTAAAGAAGTGGGTTGGAATTTTGAACATGGACAAAGTACAGTGAAAATATGCTAATGAATACAGGGGCCTACAAAGATGCTGGAGAACGACTCTTCATTAGAGACTATAGTGATAGGACAAAGGTTATCAGATTCAAACTTAAACACAGGAAGTTCAAGTTAGATACAAGGAAGAAGTTCTTTACTGTGAGGGTGGTGAGGTACTGGAAAAGGTTGCCCCAAAAAATTGTGAGTGCTCCATCCCTGACACTGTTAAAGACCAGGTTGGGGAGAGTCTTAGGTGACATGGTCTAGTGTGTTCCCATGGCAGGGGGGTTGGAACTAGGTGATCTTAAGGTCTTTTCCAACCCTAACTATTTTATGAGTCTATGATTTTATGATTCTGTGATTCTATAATAGCCTTGATGCTTGGTCCTACTTATTTTCATTATGTCTTTTCTGCATTTTTAGAAACTAGAAAGCAAAATGAAGAATTCAGTACAACCGGATTTAATCTCCCAGCAATTGTTGTTTTCATTACTAAGCAATTAGCACTTAAAGTTTTAAGTGATAAGCATTTAGCTGCATTCTGGAAATGCTGGATGGTGATAGCAAAGCTGGGCAGGGCTCTGAGGAATAATAAGCCTAGAAAAGTGATTTGGTTAAGACTGAGAGGGAGAAAAGAGCATCCAAGCTCTACAAGCCTTGCTCGTAGTGTATAGAATAAAGGCTGATGGAGCTCAGTAGTAGAATACTCTAGAGATGGAGCCTATAAGGATCAAAATATAACAGTGGAGTAGTTAGAAAGGCTTGGTAGTCTAGTAGTTCATACAAAGTAAGGGCTAGAGGTCTAAATTCAAGGATCATGGAACATAGCCCAGTGAGTCTGAGCTCCACCCAGACTTGGCTGCTGACTGCAAGGTGTGACATATAATGTCAATGTAGACAGAAAGTGCTGTTGCTGGAGGAAAAGTAGGGCGGACTGGAGTCAAGCTTTGCAGCAGGTTTCTTCAGTGAAGATTTGAGAGTTTGGAACCCTGAATCAGCAAGACTACAGAACTAAAATAATTAAATATTTTCCAATAAGAAAAAGGAAAAGGAATTTGTTGGTTGAATTACATTTAAGAACAAATATGTCATTGAATATTCAAGTAAAAATCTGTAAGCCTCAAATATAGCAAAATAACCTCTTTTTTTATGTTTTGTATCCGTATTTATCATGGTAACTGTGCCCAACCCAAAGGTCTGTGTTCCAGTAGACCAAAATAGAAATTTGCACACGTATGCAAGTCATATTCCTATACATTCTGCAGACAGATTCTGCAATGGGTGATATAACTGCAATCTTCATTAGAATTTCAAAGGAGCTATTTAGCATTTTTCATATTGAATTGGCTATTTACAGTTCACTATTTAAAAAGAAAAAACATTGGAAAAGTTGGAACATTTTTTCTTTTATTTAGAATTTTTTTATTTTATTTAGAATTTTTTTCTAATAAATCAAGACCATAATGACATCAAATACCAAAGCCTGAAGGCATGAAGGCAGTTGCAGAAATGCCTCTTACAAAGTATTAGGTATGCAATATTATATTAGATAGTTGAATAGAAAGAGCTTCTATAAAGAATTTGAAAAAATTAGAAAAGGAAAAATGCAATGTGGAAAAAAAAGGCTGATGATTTTTGGATGAGGTTCTTGTGGGAATCAAGTTGGGAAACAAGCCATTGTATATACTATCTGATATTTTCTAATGGATCAATTGAATCTGACATTGTATGCATGTACACTCCAGTATTACAGCTGATAGAACCATCCTAATATTATTATATGTGAAAATTTGCCTCAAGTTTTAAATGTCAGTGTTTCAACTGACAGCACCAGGCACCACACTAATGCTGTTAGAAATATGAGCTGTTGAACAGCTTCAAAAAACCTGAAGTATGATATCCCTAACTTCGTAAATGGGAAGGATTGTATTCCCCTCAGTGGAATTACCACTTCGTCAAACATTTAGTGGCTTTGTTTGATGGAGTATAATACCTGTGTGCAAAAAAAA
>JBAFWW010063505.1:0-15763 GCA_036873685.1 Agapornis canus | reverse complement strand
CACCCTCACAGGGAACAGCTTCTGCCTCAGAGCTCAGCTCAGTCTCCCCTCTGGCCATTTGAAATAGTCAGCTTAAAGACATTCCCCCTTGTCCTATCACTACATGCCATATTGCCATCTGACTATATCTTTACATAAAAAAGTCAGGTACCCAGCATAAGGTGAAGCAGAAAAATCAGCATCCTTTACAAAGTGCATGCATCCTAAAAGCTGCAAGATCTCCAGTTTCCCACACTGAAAGCATGACAACGAAGCACATGAGCAGTCAACACAGGGCAGGTAACTGCACACCACCACATGGAGGAAACCCCACATACAGAGACAGCCTCACCTCTGTGCCTGCACTGCACCAACAGGCAATGTCAGCAGACACAGCACTCCCAGCGGCAAAGACACGTTTAGGGACTTGAAAACGCTGAACCTTGAAGGAGTGCTTTGAGTATTTTGTTTGCTTTTCTTTTTTAAGTTTTCTGAAGCACTTCGCATACACAACGGGCACAAAGCATGACACGATGCAGCAAGACGGCAAAGTGCATAAAGCCACAGCTGGGCTGGAAAAGGCTTTTAAGTTCATCCAGCCTGTTACAAATTACTGAGGCCCAACTTTATACAAAGCAAGCTATTTGATTTAGGTTCATTTCATTCAGGCTGAGAGGCAACAAGCAAAGCAGCGCAGAGCCTCTGCTGGAACAGCTCCCCAGCACTGCGAGGCCACCCTCGGCACTGAGGGCCTCATGGGCCTCCACTGCAGCCAGAGAGCGGCCCTGCTCTGAGGCAGGCAGGGTCCAGCTCCTCACCCCGCACTTGCTGGAAGAAAAGTGAAGTTTTATTTCAAAACTAGTCATACAGAAGAATAGAAATGACTGTAAATTAGTAGAAGGCCTTTAAATGTATGTTAAAGTGTTGTAACTTTACTATTCTGCATTTTAGTCACTCTATAACCAAGATGTTACAGTAGTAGCTTTAGCAGCAGAGACTAATTATGTCTAGCTAACAAAGCTACAAAAGAGAACAACGGTTATATTGTAAGCCTGTGGAATTTGGTGGCCCCACGAATTGTTTCACACTGATCTTTGAAAGTGTCTTTAGCTCTGAAGAACAGCATCTGTGTGCTAAGTCTGTGTTGAGATAACAGGCCTCAGTGATGTAGTGACCCCAATCAAACAAGTTGCTTCACAGCATCCTTCAACTTCTCTATTAGTTTGTTAGTGGAGAAGCAGAGCCTCCCAAACACCTGCTAGTTTGGGGTACTCCTCGTTTGTGTCCTGTAATCAATGCTGCAGGAAGGTCACGCTGTCTTGGACCCTTGTTAGTTAATCAGAGGGTTATAGATATGGCTGTCTTAGACCCTTGTTAGTTAATCAGAGTTCTAGACATGGCTGGTTTCAGTTAATGATGGGATCACTGGAGCATCCAACTGTGCTAAAGGTGAAAAGGACAGAGTGAGGAAGACTGCTTATTTCATCTGAGGAAGACTCTTCATCAGTGCGACCACCGGACGACCACCAGAGGGGGCCACGCAAGCACAGAAGAGGCTGATTTCCTAATGGACTGATGAAGTAATCCCTGATACATATGTATTAGTTAAGGTAGCAACCCACGTTGAACATGTATTAATTGCGTAACTTTAATGTATAAACTGTGAACGAGGAGTAACGAGGTTGGAATCAGATTTGGGTGTGTACCCCTGGTTCCCGGAGCCTGAATAAAGCACCTCATATAACCATTCCGGGGGTTATGTGTTTGTCCCGACTTAACACTGTGAGGATGGTGAGGCCCTGGCACAGGTTGCCCAGAGAGGTTGTGGCTGACCCATCCCTGGCAGTGTTCAAAGCTAGGGTGGACAGGGCTTTGAGCAACTTGGTCTAGTGGAAGGTGTCCCTACCCATATCACGGAGGTTGGAACTGGATCATCTTTAAGGTCCCTTCTAAACCAAACCATTCTCTGATTCTATAATCTAGATATAAATACGGAGGATTAAGATAATATGGCTGAGAGTAAGTTTTCTAGTACTCAACAATTGTGCCAAAAACATGCAAGCTTACATAGCAGTTCAAAACCAGAATTAGAAAGTATTTGAGAAAAAGGAAAGCCAGACAACTTCTAATGTACTCTCTATGGTTACGTAATGAATTAAGAAACACTCAAGAAACTGAAAAAATCTACATTTTCTATTTCAGCTCCTTAAAGCAGAAACTTGGGTTGAGAAACAGAAGATGAACTCTCTGTGGTTATATTGTTAGGTTGTTTATCCCCCTTCCCAATTACATCTGTATTAGTAATATAAACATAAGCAGGGTTCCAAAATGGATGTTATTTTTTGGGTTGGCTTTAAAAAAGCCACAAAAAACCTGATAACTGAACCTTAACAGGTTATTTCCTTCATCTTCAAGTGACAAGCATATTTTTTTTTTAAGAAAATAGCAAGATAAAAGTCATAATTTTGACAGAAAAAAGGCTCATTTTGGGAAGAGGGAAAATGTAAGTATTTTCAGTTTTAACATGTCCTGGTTTCAGCTGAGATAGAATTGATTTTCTTTCTAGTAATGGTACGGTGCTGTGTTGTGGTTTGTCTTCAGTATGAGGATAATGTTAATAGGACACTGATCCTTTAGTTGTTTCCTGAGTACACTGGAGGAGTGAGTGGCTGTGTGGCATTTAGCTACCTGTCAGGTGAAAACATGACAGTCCTTTTGGAAACCCAACACAGTGCACAAAAGCTTGAGCTAACAACAGATCTGACCACAGTGTGTTAGAACAAATTTGCTATAAGCATTCATTATATTAGTTTAACAGTTACTGGTCACAAAATTGATTGATTTTCTCTCAGAGTTGCTGTGTCTGTTCTCAGAGTTGTGGTAATACCTTACTTGTCGTACATGTTGCCTGTTGTGATATTTATCAACTCTGGGGGCTGTGTTAAGGTTACCATTTTGCTTTACTTTGTAACACTGGCCTATGACATGATAAACCTGCTGCTTGTGAGACTCATCTGGTCTCGCTCAACCTTGCCTCATTTCCGTACTTCGGGAGCCATCTATCGGAATTTATTAGTAATTACACCTTTTACATTTTCTCGGAGAGCCAATCTATTGTGGACATATGTTCCTCCATCTTCCCTTTCTCCTGAAGGAGATACCTTCCTCCATCTTCCTCTTCTTCTCCAGGCTAATTATAATAGCTCAAGAATTTTGAATATTCTAGGGATGTTCAAACGAGCATGATCTTATTCCTATGTCTCCTAAATGTCGAGTTAAACAACTATTTAAGAATACCATTCAGAGATTTATCCCGAGGCTAAGTAGTTATGACAGCTGCTTGGGTAGACTGCCTGTTATAAAAGTATGCCATGTAGATATATACTCAAGTACTTAAGAGTTGGGCCACTGAAGACTGGGCCACTGAAGATCAAAACAGCCAAAAGGTAGATCAGGCTGCTAATACTGAAGTGGATCAGATGGATTTGGACTGGCAAGATAAGGGAGAATTATTTTTAACCCAGTGGATTCATGCAGGCCACCAAGAAAGAGATGTAACATATAGATGGGTTCCTGACTGCAGGGCAGATTTCACCATGGACACTATTGGACAGGTTATCCATGAATGTGAAACATGCACTGCATTTCAGCAAGCCAACTACTTGGCTTTATTATTATTTTTCCTTCAATTTCTACCTTATTGCCTTTTCTTCCCAGGTCTCTCCTCCATCCTCTTGAGGGGCAGGGAGAGTAAGCAAGCAGCTGTATCATTTTTAGCTACCTGCTGTCTTCAACTATGACACTCCAGAAGTTACACTCCCGAAAAAAGATCATCATAATGCATTGCTGTTGAAGTTTTTAATGACTTTGTTCTTAAACATAGGTGCACTAAGTGAAACTTTTTAAAACAAGAAGCAAGCTTGAAGCTTATAAAGCCAAAAGTCCTTAAAGAGAAAAAGGCTAATTTCTAAAGAATTCTTAAGTATTAAAGTGTACTGCTTCAAACATCATGCAGTAAGATTTAAAAGGAAATAGTCCATTTAAAAACTTTTTCTTGTCAACTACAGTGTCTAGTCATTATTAAACTGTAAGCCCTTGAAATTCTGTAGAAACTGAAAACTGAAGAAATGTATCTTCTGGATTTTATGCACCCACTTCACAGACAAAGGCAGTTAGCTGATCAATGAATAAACCTTACACAGCAACTCCAACTGGAAAAGTAATTAAAGGAAAAAAACAAACAAACCCCACAATGAAGTCAAGTCTTGGCAAGGGTCAAAGGATAAGGACAGTACATATCTGTGCATTTACTATACTTTCAAACTTTAGCTGACTACCTTTCCAATTTACCCTGTAATCTGGGATCAGTCTGAGATACTCAGGTCAAAAGAGCCAACCCAACTCCAAATGGAATCCCTTTCTCATATTTTAAAATGTTAAAATATTTAAAAAATATTTTAAAATATATGTATGTACCTGTGCTGTAGTAATACCCAATCTAAACTTGTATTTTGTATACGTACCTGGTTGCACATGATACTAACAGTTACAAAGTAAGAAGACATATAACCTGAGAAAGTGACAGGCTTAAAATTAAATATTGATACTGACCTTTGAAGTAACAGCTGTCGGAAGTTCCCACTTTGTGGACTAATGGTTAGATGGTGAGATAGATAGTTACACAACCGTGCTCCCATATATGAAAAATTTGGGACAGATGTGGCCTTCCAAAATAAAAGTGGAAAAAAAGAAATTATTCATAAAATCATTATTAGGCTGTCAGTAAGTATCTTTTTTGAAAACTACTTAACGACAGTTGATAGGACAACTGAAGAGCAGAACATTAATAATTACTATTTGTCATGTTAATTTTTTGTATCTCATCAATACTTTGCTAAATGCATTCCTGCACTTAAAAAATACATGTACTGTGATTTTGTAAGAATCTTTAAGAAAACAACCACTATTATGCTGTATGTCTCAACTGTGCTTCTTCACTATAACCTACAACCAAAAAGTATCTGAAGGTCACTTACAAACTGTTTATATATAAAAAAAAAATCATCACTGGACATTAAAACATTTTTCCAAGGACACTCTCTCAAGGAGTGTATTAAAACAGCAACAACAGCAAAAAGTATCCTTCATTCAAAGGGCCGTTTATCCCAGAAACTATTCTTGGCAATAACGAATGCCCAGGGAAAAAGTACAAGAACATGGCAAATAAAGACAAATATTTTCTCCTGTACAGACTCCAGCAGTCTGCAGAATAGCAAATTCCTGATTCCGAGATTAAGACTGTTATCATTACAGTTAATAGCTCTTGATGGGTCCTTTTTTCCAGAACAAGTCATATTACTCTGAACATTTACACTTTTGTCATCTAAAACCAGCTGGCATCAATGAAATGCTACAACGTAAGTTATACACTGTCTGAAAAATATTCTGCTTTAAGTACTATACTTTAAAATTTTAAGAGGTGGAAAAAAGCAATTGAAAATTCAACACTGTGTATTATTCAAACTCTCTTAGAACTTAATGAAGAACATCCCCTTATTTTGGCAATTTATTACTCTTCAATTATTTTAAACTATCTACTAGCAACACTTGAATTAGAGATTCTTCCTCAAATACAGCTTCAGTGAAAAGAGGTTCTAGTTTAAGTAACTCCAGCAGCTCTGCCAAAAAGAAAACAGGGTTATCAAGAATTCATTAAACTTCTCCCATTGAACATTCGTTTTACATCTTGATCATCTATCAGCACTAGAACTGTGCTTGCTGCTTCTAACATGTTCAAATAAAAAGCATCTTTGGACCACTCGGTGGATAAAGAACTGATTGGATGGCCGCATCCAAAGAGTTGTGGTCAATGGCTCAGTGTCCAGCTGGAGGCCAGTGACGAGTGGGCCTCACGTACATGGGTTTTGAAGACTTCCAGTGATGCTAATTCCACCACTGCCCTGGGCAGCCTGTTCCAGTACCTGATCACCCTCTTGGGGAAGAAAGTTTTCCTAATATCCAGTCAAAACCTCCCCTGTTGCAGCTTGAGGCAGTTACCTCTTATTCTACTGCTTGTTACTGGGTAAGAAAAGACCAGCCACCTCCTGGTTCCACACTCCTTTCAAATAACTGTACAGAGTGAGAAGAACTTCCCTTTGCTTCCTTTTCTCCAGACTGAACACCCCTAGGTCCCTCAGCTACTCCTTATCACACTTGTGATCCAGCCCCTTCAACCAGCTTTTCTGCCCTTTTCTGAACCCACTCTAGCACCTCAATGTCTCTCTTGTAGTGAGAGGCCCAGAACTGAATGCAGAACTTGAGGTGTGGCCTCACCAGTGCCACCAGGAGGTCTCTAACAATTTCTTCCTGAACTATAGAGACTTCAATCAGCTCCCCATTTCTGCCATACAGGTCAGGGAGCTGAGCAAGACTGAGGCAAAGGCAACATCAGGTATGTCATCTTTTTTCTCATCCTTGGTCACTAGGTTTTTCCTACTATTCAGTAAAAGATGGAGGCTCTCCTTTGCCCTCCTCTTATTGCTAATACATTTGTAAAAATACTTTTTATTATCTTTTATGGCAGTGGCCAGAGTAGTTCCATCTGTGCCTTCCCCTTTCCAATTTTCTCCTTCCATAGCCCAACAATATCCTGATGGAGCAACAGTCCCTTCTACAGGTAATATATTCTCCTTTTTCTTTCCCCTGAATTCCCACAATATCTCCCTGTTCAGCCAGGCCATTAGATCAGGTTGCTCAAAGGCCTATCCAGCCTGGTCTTGAACATATTCAGGAATGGGACATTCACAACTCTGGGCAATCTGTGCCAGCTGTAAGATCTTCCTGGAGCAACCTTTTCTCCAGGCTGAACAAAACCATCTCTCTCAGCCTGTTTTCATAGGAGAGGTGCTTTAGTCCTCATTGAGTAATAACACTCAATGCTTCTCAGTTGAAGAAGGCACAGCCAACCCTAACACTGGACTTGTTTTTAAACAGGGGGAGAGAGAAAGAGACAACACTGAAGACTTACATTAAGTAAGAGTCTATTTAACTTATATGAAGCTAAAAATCAGATAAATCCCTCTTTTTCTTCCAATAAAGTTATATGGAATATGTTAATGTTTTTAAACTGTTGTCCATGTGTTCAAATAAAATGTGGGAAAACAATGCTGCCAAACACAGCACAGATAATCTTAGATAATCACTAATCTGTTGTGAATTAAATCTGCATCAATTCTATATGACAGTAAGAAACTTCAGACTCCACAGTTCTGTACCATGATCAATCACTCATGCAGCTTCTATGTGTCCCAGATTAAAATATTCTGCAAGTATCTGCACTTAAAAGGTAAATAAGAGTTTGCATTCTCCAAGGTAGAATTCAAAAGCAACCAACCCAGAAAAGTGAGACACCCAAGGTAATAAACAGCAAGGGCAAGTGTGACTTCATGCTCTGCAACAAGGCCAAAAGACAGTAAAAACAGCTAATTTTAATATATTAAGATGTTTGTTCCAATGGCTCCCCCAATTAGTCTGGAGTTCAGCTCAAGGTTGCTGTCCTCATCTCCACGGCCATCAATGGGACTGGACCTAGTTATCATTAGATGAGTTTTCCTTTCCCCTAGTTACGTTGTTCTGAAATAGGTACATTCCAAATGAACAAGAAAGCCTGTCAATAAAGGACTGTTTCCAGAAGGGTGATGCACACAGGAGGTATAAATTTAATTTTTCTTAAAATACCAAGGAACTGAAAGTATCTGAATAGTATAAGAACTTGTTCTGCAGGATAGAATTAAAAAATATACAACTCTCACACTGCTTAAGAGTGTACTTCATCAATCTTTACTATATAAATAAAGCAATTCAAATATAACTTCCTTTAACCATAATTTCAAATCTAGTATGTGAGCCAGGGATAAAAATCTATCAACCACCCAAGTATCCCACACCTGAGCTACCATTTAAATTTGATTTAGCAAAATATTTCCCTGTATGTTCCAGTCTAAAAAGAAAAATTCATTAAACAACTACATAGATAATATTACATGACAAATAATACTAGTATGCATACTTTGGACACTAGGTAACAGAGGCATATTATCAATGTTGTAAGACAGAACATGCAGTGTACCTGCTGATAGATGAGCTCAACAAGCCCTTGTAAATCTTCACCTGAAGTGACCCAGGCATTCAATGTTTCAGCAAACTGCTCTATTTCAGTTTCAAAACAAGCTGGTTGGTCGGTGAGGTGATTTAGGAAGTCTTGTACATATTCCACCAAAGTCAGATAGCCATCATATCTGTCTTCAAAGGAAGAATCCTACAGCAGTGAAATAACATACCAACTATTTAAAAGGAACATAAAATAACATTGTTACACTTGCTATATCCAGAAGTAACCATATAGCCCTTAGTTGTGAGTGTCTGCAGGCTTAATAGTGATCTTTATCACAGTTTACTTCAACACTGTTAAGAGAACACAAACCTCAGGGCATCAGAAAGCTCTAGTAGTCCTATCATCTTAAGAGCTAAGTAATATTTTTATATGGATTAGGGTCTTCCATCAAAACACATCAAATGACAGATCAAAAGAAATCAAAGGGTTTGCCAAGTTAGGTGCAAAATTAACTAAGTAATAAAGTAAGTATATATGTTAAGACTAAAACTAACAGAGGCTCAACACCCATTCCTGATGTGCAGACAGTGCTGCATATATATGAAATGTGGAAGAAAAAATAATCTGAAACTTAAAGTATGTTGGGCTTAAACAGAGTGTAGAGTGCTTCAAAACATGCAGAATGGCAAGAAACTACAGAAATACAACAAATACCGACTAATGCCCCTTTGTAAAAAGTATTTTTTAAAGTCAGTGAATTTGCATCTCTTGACAATGGATGAAAGACTACAAAGCATGAAATGAAACTATTCAAATGGTACAGCATTAATTTGCAGCTGTTGAGGTTAAAAACCAGACAGTAAACACACCTGCTCCCTAAAGGAGGGATGAGCTTGCACAATACCACTTTATCAGTGTTTACATTCCTGCTGATGGACAGAAGGCAGTCAATTTTGTTCATTCAGAAATGAACATATGTAAAGGTATCTGAAGTCAATACTGTTCTGGAGTATTATGATGCTAGCATAAGAGGGAACAGCAAAGTAAGCAGGATACTTTGTGATTTCACTAGTAATAACACAGTACAAATAATTCACTTTGTCACACTATACAAAAGATGGTGAAAAGCATTCTTACACAGATTTCAGAAGTGCAAGCAGGAGCCTGAAGACGGACTGCTAAAGAAATGACTTATCATTAGTTATTCAAGACATACGGGTAACACAAAATATCAGGCCTGTCATCTGGTCTACTAGTTAACAAGAAAAAGGTTTAAAATATAGGAACTGTAAAGAAAAAAATATCTAAAAATGTTACTGAACTAACAATTTTCTTCATTTAGTGGACATAAATATATTGCCAAGAATTATAAGTATATTCGCCTGTTCTCCACCACTTTTCCCCTATTGAAGGGATGTAATTTACTTTCTGTCTTCAAAACACCTCAGTCTTTCCTCTACTGTGAAGCAACATGAATCTGTGAAAGATATTTATTTGAACATGAACTGTACAGAAAGACAGACATACACTGCTGACAATCAAGTATTTACATTAATTTCATGTCCTGTGAAGAATGTGTGGGGAAAATGCAGACCTTCCAAAATTCTTCAAAGATCCACATCATAAGGGTATACAACTTAAGCCAGGGGGAGACATATCAATATAATAAAAGAATAAACTAGAAAGGTTTCCTATTATGTTTAATTATGTAGAGTATTTGTCTTTAGTGTTATTCACTGTACAAAGTTACATAATATTGCCCAAAAGAAACTGAAAAAAAAAAAAAAAAGAAAAAAAAAAGGGTTTATGGAAATGGTGGCAAATTGTTTTTATTAAAAGGATAATATTTCAACAACCTGGTCCAAGTTAATTTTATTTTGAGTTGGGAAAGGGAGTCAAGGAGCTTCAGAGGTCTTTTCCAACTGAAAGTATTCTACAGCTATAATGGTTTGGAGCTTACAAAGCCAAAGAATAAAGAGTGACAGGCCTATGTGTAATTTGCTAAATATTCTATTTTGCTAAAGGAAATCAACTTTTACCAGGCAATTTCAAGTACCCCAGGAAAAGTTCTGTACAATAAACTTCAACTATTTTGTTCCACAGAACTATGACATCACAGTGCAACAACTACAACTTAGTCATATACAAATGATCTGGCATTTCTCCAAACAACCTGTTCAAAAACTCTCCTGCCAGGTTGCAGGGAATGCTATTGCTACAGCTAGTATAAAGAATCTGCTCCTTCTGACAGCCATTAGGTTGTTAGGAGATCCTCGTTCAGCAGAGAGGAAGGTATCTTCCTCTCATCCTTACCTGATAGGAATTCAATCTTGGAGGAGAATGTCCTTCTGGAAGGAGCCCCAATATCATTTGGTATACTGGTGTCCCTGTATTCATGCTGCTCGTCCAATTTTGTAATTAAAAGGCTAAACACAGAGGCTCTGTATCACATTAATCTACCTGTACTAACTACGCAAATCCAAATGCAATTGAAGTTTTAGTAACTATGCCAGCAAACAGAACAAATAGGAGAGAAAAATGAATAATTCAGACATTAAAGTTGTATATTGATAAATAAGTAATACTTGATACTTTAAAAATAATAATGTTTAGCCCAGTAACTTCTAGACATAAACGACTCATGTTTGTCACTGGCAGATTTTAACAAGAGAAGACAGCACTGAGTACTGTATCAAATAAAGAAAAAAGCAAAGTAAATCCCTCCTATTATTTTTAATAATTGGCTAACAGGAAGGTATAAGTTTACAAATTTATGATTCAAAGCCATGAAAGTAAAACAGAAATTTTCCATGAATTTCAATGATTTCTCAATCGAGCCAACACTTTCTAATCCTTTTCCTTTGTGCTTGATAGCTATAGGATGGGATCCTGGATTATTCACAATAAAAGACTGATCACTTTAAAGATAATGGATTTGCCTCTTTTTTTTTTTTGCCATCTAAGAGATGATTTGCTTCTCTTCTGCCTCTGCTTCTACTAAGAGTCAATTCATGAGTTTCAAAAAAACAACATTCAAAAAGCTCAGTAGGTACTAAAACTCCTCTGATTTATGTAAAGGTAACAAAAAGGAAGATATATGAGCCAAGTCTGCTCTTGTGCTCAGTTTCTGCACATGTGCTAATTACCATCTTCCTATACCTGGTAGGTATTAACAACATTTCTTCCACTTACGAACTTCGTCACTGAATCCTTCATTTGATTCCTCTTCAGACTCTTAGGAACAAGCTTTTCTCCCTTTCTGATTATATGCACTTAACAAGTTTACAATAAATTTATTGCAATCTTAAGTACAAACGATGTACAGTGAAAATGGAATATGCCATAGTGATAAACAGTGATTAACATCACTTGGAAAAATAAGACTGTGTGTAAGCAATACATTCCTTAATAACTACCTTAACCTTAGAAGCAGAGCTAAGGGATTGATAAAAGGAGAACACCTGCACCAGACAGTGCCAAACACAAAGTGAATACTAGAAAAACAAGTGGTCAACAAGAAAGTGCAGTAGCTGGGTGAAAAGCAAAGGTGGCACAGGAAGGTTGCTGACTGACTCAATTCAGGACTCAAAAAGCTTGCTGTCTACCCACCCTCCTTCACGAAGCATGTGTGCTAAAATAAAGTACTAATTAATAATATATTTGGTAACTTTTGACCAATGATAAGTAATTTCTTTGTTCTCTGAAATGTGTATGTTTGATGTACATAAAACTATGGTGTGCTGGCTTTGTGGAGCTTCCACCTAGCCCCCTATTTTGCAGAACAGCTGAGAATAAAACACCTCAAGTCTGGGTATACATAGGCATTCTGCAAACCAGGTAAGAATTCCACTTTTGGGACAACACAAGGACTGTTGCATATACAAAATCACCTTGCCGTGCTGTATGAAGGGAAGAGGTACCCTCCTGCTTGGCTAAACATATAGAACCAACACTGAGGCTGCTTAACCTCCTTTTTTTGAAATGAAATGAAGTAAAAACCAAAGCCAGATCAAATGGTAATGGTGAGAATCTACCTGAGATGATACAAATCTCATTCTTACAAAACTGAAGACATTATTGTGCCCATCTGATGGAGTGACAGCCATGTTATTATCATACGCTCATGCCAGAGAGCAAGTCTGACATTTTCAACTAGCAATTCAAACCTAAATCTAGTCACCAATTCTACTGCAGAATTTCACAAGTTCTGATTGGACCAACCTCTGTATGGAAACAGATAATTCCATGGGGGTCTTTATTCTCTGAAGTCCTGGTAAAGTTTTTCTGAAAACTCTAGTATGCCTTGTGTGCTGTACCCCTTACACTGTCTTTACAGGGAACTGATAGTTTTGAGTATCAGAACTAACTGGAAGTGATCAAGTGATCTCACAGGCAAGTGTGATATGGACACGCACAGTAATTACTATAATGTACAATTAAACAAGAAATCTGTCACTTTTTCTAAAATAATAAATGTTTAATAGGAAAAACATCGTGTATTTTAGAAGAGAAATGAAACTTTCAGATGTAAAAATTCCAGAGAATGGTATAAATTAAAGCTAAAAGATATTAAGTCAGAAAAGCAGAATTTGCTCAAAATATTTTTGATTTAAACTTTAAAACTCATGATCAAAATCTGTGTAATAATGAAGTGCACTAAATTTCTTATTTTTATTGCAAGTGAGATTAATTTAGCCATTAAAATGGAAAAAACCCATAACAACCAAACCCAAAACACACCAAGAAAAAAAAAAAAAGCCAAACCCACAAAAAACATTTGTAATAGTGAAGTACAAACATCCGAAACACCACTATTAAGGTCCCTGCAACATACTTACAAATACATGTTCTAGGTTTTGCCTAGCATTTTAATAGGTATTTTAATTAATAGATGAGTCACATATTCCTACAACATATTCCTACATATTCCTACAACACAGCAACCAGGAACTCCTACATGCCTGCGTGTTTTCCCAGAAGAGCTGAAAAGCAACACTGGTATCCTCAAAACTTTGTAACTGTAAGCATGCATTATGTATGCCAACCCAAATGGCAGGTTTTTTGGTCTTGAAACTGAAATCCTTTACTTATAGAAAACATGTAACATATATTGGGCGAAAATAACTATTTTCCCCCTAGATTACCCAATTCACTGAAGCATGTTTGTGTTGGCATTTCGTTAGCAGTTGTATATTGGCTATGAGCTTCTATTATGCAGGACAGTATTTCTATTCAGTAAGCTGGCAAAGCTGGTAACATTAAGATAATATCAATTTCACTGGTGAGGAAAAGACTTTAAATCCAATCCACCATATTTAGCATTCAAACCAAGTATTTTTGTAGAAGTTATTAAAAATTTGTATGTTTCTATAAATTGTTTGGGGGTTTTCTGTTTTTTGTTTTTTTTTTTTTTTTTCCCCTTTTTTTTTTTTTTAAATCACTTGAGTGTATTTGTAAAAGTCATTGTTCCCACCTGTTTATGTACAATACCAGAATTTGGCTGCTTGCACAAAAGAATATTCCAAGAATCCACATACATCTTTCCCTTCACTGAAGCAGTAGCATGGAAGACAACAGAGTAGAAAATAAAAAGTACCAACTTCTATTACATGATGCATCTACAACACTGATCTGAAATCACCCTTAACCTTCCTGTAAATGTATCAGGTATATGAGTAGGTAACTGCTAGGAATGAGCCTAATCCTAGTTTTTTGCCCTCTGGTGATATAATACCACTTTTAAGGAAGGAATTAAAAGTCATGGTCAATCATACCCACTGTAGAATCAATTTCTAAAACAAGGTAAAATCCATGCTTGGAAAAGCTGAAGGTCAAGCTTTCTCCCACGCTTGCTTCAAAACCTGTGAAATCTGCATAAATGTGTACCTAAGCCTTTACTTAAAATCCAGTGCAGATATAGCTACAAGAGAGATAGCAACTAAAAAGATGTAATCAATGCTTGTTAAAATCAACAAGTAACACTGTTATCTGCAGCAAACTTTAACAAAATATCTCATGCTAAAGGCTCTCACATACACTATAATATTCACCCACTATCACTTAACATTCTGGCTGTGACTCCTGAGGTTATCATCAGAGTTTCTGGAATTTCTTCTGATTAAACAAGATCTCAGGAAAATGTTACTTGAATACAAGCAAATTGGCATATATTAAGAAAATAAACACTCACCGCAAAGTTCTGATTGAAGTTCGGGACGTACCCTTGTGGATAAAACTCAGGTGCTTTAACAGACAAGTTTGATCTTATCACAGGAGCTGCATCCACCTGAGGTTCAGCCATTTCTGGTTCAGAATCAAGAACTGAAACTTTATCTGGTGATCCAGATGGAATCCCTGTCTGTGGCAGGTGCTCTGAAAAATTTTTGTTAAAAGCTTTTCTTAGAATTTACTAAATCAGTATGCATTCACACTGAGCACACACAATACATATTTTTTATTTAAGATACACTTTTACTATAAAAATACTTCCAAGTTTACTTCAAATATATTGTTTTTTTTTCTTAAACATGGATAAAGTTTTTACTTTAACAAACTCTAGATGTCCTTCTACCTAACAGAAAATAACCACAATGCTCAAGTGAAAGGAACATTAAAAAAATAAAAAGCTCTCTCCTCTTCCATGAAAACACGCTTTCTAAGAGAGCTAACCTGAGAAACTAGCAAATCTGCTTATGGTATGCTTGCTTATCTCGTGGGTTTTCCATACTTTTCAGACAGAAATCCAAGACTTTGAAGTTCAATTATTGGAAGACATGACTAATTTTTAACAACACTAATTTTTACCAGAATTCTCAAAGACGCTTAGGTGTTTTTCTCATACATTGTTGGCAAAACCCCCCACAACTAAGCAACCAATCAACAATGAAAGAGTGCTTTTAAAACAGTATTTACCAAGAGTTCCAAATGTACCTTTATAGATTAGCTCCTGTGTTTATTGAAAATGGAACCTGATACCTACTTGAAAAAGCTAACCAGCAAACAATGCTTTGTATTACTGATTGTGCTCATTTTCTGGCAAACCTTTAGGCTGGTGTTCTTCAATAGGAGGAAGGCTGAAACCATCTGCTGTCAGTTTAACAGATGGATAAAATGCACACAGAGATGTGAGGGCCCAGAAAGGGGGGAAGTGGACAAAGAGGTGTTGTGAGTGGCTGCAGTGCCACATCACACCTTTACCTGGCCACAGGCCCATAACCCAGAAACATGATCATTCTTCTAAGGAAAGGTGCAGATGCCCCCACGCAGCTCTCCTCGGTGCCATGCCGAGGAGCCCGGCGGGTGGCTGGGATGCACAGGGCCGCGGTGACTCCTCCGCCCCTAGGTATGGGGGTGAGAAAAATCACGCGTCCCAGAGCTTGGGCCGCGGGGAGGTGGGGCGAAACCCCATGGCTCGTCTCAGCGGGATGGCGAATGGAGGGACAAGCACGCTGTGGGCACACGAGTGGAGCGCGACAGGCTGCAGAGAACTGCTCCCCTACGCCTCCGACACCGGGGACCTCGGGAGGGGCAGGGAAGGGGCCGCTGCGCCCGTACCTGCGATTCCGGTGCCCAGAGGCGCAGTCTTCGGAGGCCGCAGTGATTCCTGCTGCGGGAAGAGGCCGCCCGCTTGGTGCTGCTGCTCGTCGGCCGAGCCTGAGCTGTTTGAACCGC
>JBAFWW010063502.1:0-18885 GCA_036873685.1 Agapornis canus | reverse complement strand
GTGCTCCATCCCTGGCAGTGTTTAAGGCCAGGTTGGATGAAGCCTTGGGTGGCACTGTATAGTATGAGGTGGCCCTGCTTATGGCAGGGGGGTTGGAAGTAGATGATCTTAAGGCCCTCTCCAACCCTAACTATTCTATGATTTTATATTGTCAAATTTAAGGTAATTACCAGCACTGATAATTCAAAATTCCTGCAGCATTTTGCAAATTCCTACAACTAACTTTTTTTCCCCTACTTTTATTTGTTATTTTAATGTCAGTAACTGTTGTGCATCTCCTAGTGAAGTAGGAGCTTAAGTGGTGGGTTTAAAACAGTGTGCAGCCTTTGAATAACAAAGTGCAAAGACGGTGTTCTAGTTTAAAAAATTAATGTTTTTTTGTATCTATCTGGCCTGTTGTGTTAGTGGATTTCCACTAGCTGCAGTGTAAGCTCCATGGCATTACTTGCACATAAGTTTGTTAAACTGGATATATATCCTGGTAGAAGTGTGGAACTGGATGGCAGAATAACCTTGATTATAGAATAACAATGTCCATTTTAATTGCAATAAGCACTATACATATATATATATATATATATGTATTTCTTTAGGAGTATACTTTGCATTTTATATAGTTCATCATAATTTCTTAAATTGAAAAGTTGTAATTCTTGTAAAAACTTAGCAGCTTAAAAGTTGTAAAAACTTATGGCCATCAATTGTTTAATACATTAGGAAGCCAGAGGGATTAGGATAGGATAAATTTACTCATGTAATAGTGACAGCCATAACTTGTGGAGTTTACTTTTGTTTAGTTTATTCTTCGTACATTTTATCTTACTGATTATCATCTGAAAACACAAGCAATAAGCAAATCAAGGTTTCTCCACTCAGAGTCCTCATCTCCTGTTGTGATCTAGCAGCATTTTCAGTATTTGTGGCTCTGCTCAGCACTAATTGAGTTTTATCAGATTCTGATTGACTCCAGGTGTGAACAAATGAAAATTAATCAGCATGCAAAAAGAGACAGAAATATAATTTAAAATTGTATTACAGGTTTACCCATTACTTGGTACAAAGTAATTTCTTCAAAGTTTTTTTTGCAGAACTGTGGGAGTTGGACAACTGGCATGTTTGCTGTATTCAGTTATGATAGTGCAAGAGAAGTAGCTTAGTTCTTTATATCCTTGCACCTACGTAAGGATGGATTGAGAATGCCGGTTTCTCATGGATCTGGTTTAAACTCATGTCCAAATTGTTTAACAAGGCTCCTGTACTATACTGGTCCCAATATTTACAATCTAGGTAATATACACTCAGTTCTGACTTGTTTTTTTCTTTATTATTATTTCTTTTTATGTTTTTTCATCAACTAGAGAAAGCAAAGCTGAATAAATTAAACATCCTTTGCTGTTTTAATTAAACAGATCAGGGAGTGTGATAGGGAGGTTAATTAGCTGCTAACAAATTAATTTCATTTTCCCACCTGGAAATCTGCTTTGCAATCGGTTGCATTTTGCCTTACAAAAGGAGCTGATGGCAGCTGCTTGTATTTGAGGAAGTTACTGTGATGAAAAGATCAGCAGTTTTCTGAACCTTTTGGAAAACTATATTTGCCAAAATGAAAAGGATTTAAGGCAGTTTTGTCTCTCAGGGTTGTTTGTGGCTGCTTTGCATTTTACTTAAGGTGACTGGAGGAGGACCACAGAAGTGGGTTCTCTAATCTCTATATATGTAGCTGTTTCTGTTAAATTTGGTAACTCCAGAGGAGTCTTCATTTTGTTTCCTTTCTTGTTCATGTGTGACACGTGCAAGTACGTAAAATTCTGAACGTTTTATTTTGTCATTCTTTGAGGAGATGGTAAGGATATTGATGGAGGTTTGGCTGGTAGAAGGTCAGAACAACTTTTTGAATCATTATCTTCCATTATTTACCTACCAGGGTAGGCCAAAGGCATATTATAAATCTTTCTTGAACTTCAGTGGAGTGGATATTGATTTTTGGTGTTTATATCCATTGGGACTATAGTAATATGACTTGTGACTTTCTATTCATAACAAGAAATGTATGTCCATAATGGGCTTGTTCCAGAGCCTGAAATAAAATGACTTGAAAAAGTCTTCGGAACATAGTGTAGACTGAAGTGAGTTCTCTGAAAAACTGAGGGTATTTGCCTATTATATAATTCTTCTCTTCAAAGAAAAAGTTTGAAATTGCAACGCAGCAATTAAAAAATATTGGTAAATGAGATTAAATCCATTTAGTGCTGTTTTCAAGTGGCTGTAAGACAATCAAATAATCAAGTCTTATAATAATGGGGATGATATAAGAGCAGGAGTTTCTCCTGGCTGGCAGTTTAGCTACTGGGTGTGCATAGGATGGAAGTAAGCAAATAATGCATGGTGTTTCTAAAATTAATTGGTGCTTTTTACTGAAGAGAAATATATTGCAGACTGCCAGAAAGCCAGCAGTCTTTCCCAGTATAAAGCCTGTTTCTGTTTCTCCTTTCTCATTAAAGTCTACAGGGGAAATTCAATTTTCAGCAATGTCACATTTCTCCATCTGCTCAATGCAGGCAGCTTTACTCACTTTGATCTGTTGAAAAGTATAAATAAGTATAAAATCTAATTGCTTTGAAGCTTAAGTTCTGCTATCCAGTTATTGTGGAATTGTGGTAGTAACCTTACTAAAAAGTAACCTCTAAAAAACAAATAAAGCAATTCTTTATGGAAAGGTTTCTTTTATTGTCTAAGACATTCAGGTTTAATTAGAATACTGTTCTGTACCCTGTTCCTTTTGGTGTCTGTTGTGTCAGGGTTTCAGTTTAACAAGAAACTCAGCAGTAAGAGAAGGTAAAAGGTTGCATATCTAGCTGGGGACTGGTAACTTGATAGTCTTAGTGACAAGGAACCTTGTATTAGTATGTTCACTGTTTATTAGAAAGAGAAATATACTTTCTAACAATTCTGTTCTCACGAACAAATTCTTCCATTTTAATTAGTCTTGGTAAGCTTGAAGGCACTGCCAGCTTGAAAGCTGATCATTCCATTTTGTAGGTACATACAAATTCCCATTCAGTGAATGTTGTACCGATATGAAGGTGATTGATGAATATAAAAACAGAAAAGTCTTCCATTGAAGGAGTGTTGCAGCAGAATTCTGAAAGGCTAAAAGTGTAAAATTATGTGGTTTTGTCATCTGCCCCCATATACAGTCAATATGATGTGCTGAATTGTGGCTGTAGTGTAATGGGTAATGCTTGAATATACTCTTGCATGATGATCCTTACGCTTTTACTGTAGATCGAAATAGTATCCTTGAAGAGAAATTTTCAATTTGACTAAGCCCATAGTCATTCTGTGATATGATCAACTGCACCATAGAGTACTATCAATGTGGTTTTGCATTATTAAATCCTCAGCCACTAATTCTTCATTTCTGCATGAAATATTGAGCCTTTGAAGTTTTGCAATTAAAATAAAATACTTCATTGCTTGCCACATTTTATTTGTTTAATCCAAAAGCTGCACTAAAATATTATATAAAGAAGAAAAAAAATAAAAATAAAACCAATTAAGATTATCCTTACCAGGCAAAATAGAAAAATTCCATTGTTATATTACCGGTTATCTGCATGTCCAAAGAGATTGCCTTCTGATCACAGGCCATTGAGCTGTGAGATGTATTTATGCAAAAATTATTCATTAAGGATGTTACATTATTACAGAAGTACAGAAAACTCTGCAGATTCTTTTTCAGGTACTTGTTTGTCTGATATGTATTTCTCACCTCCTTGTGGGCTGTGTTACATTTAACTTGACACATTCCACCATTTTGGTCTTTTTATTCTAGAGCCAAATTGCAGTTAGTACATAAAGTGGATTCTTAATTTTTTCAGGAACTTAAGTAGTCCCATGGCAGTTTCTTACAACAGTTCTTATGGCAAAAAATACCTGAAAATTAGGGAGTTTTGTTTGACATGGAAAAGTTTTTCCTATTCAGTTTCTATAGTCAGTTGTAGAGATCTGAAGACAGAAGTACACTTTCTAAAGCATCTTATGCTTCTTTTTGAGGATGTGTATGCAACCTTAATACACTTCACTACTTCTGTTTTTCCTAAATAAATGTATAATGTAGCTTAATATGAACACTGTAGCATGTGTGTGGGGAGGAATATTAAACCTCCTTACTTACTGTACCCTGTAAAAAATAGCAGGGTTTTCTCCTGAGCTTTGAACGTGATATAAAATACTTCTTACTCAGCTTAACTAATTATAATTTGCACAAGACAAATTAAATCAAATGCAGCTGAAATCAGCATGCAATTGGATATTGTCACAATAGGGATAGGAACATGAGAAAATGTGCTGCTGTGAAGGTCATATAATTAAGTGGACCAAGTGATGGATGGGCTGTGACAGTGCAATCTTTGTACAGATGCTCCCTGTGCACAAAGGTAGCTGAGCACAAAGGTAGCTGAGACTTGCCCTGGTCATGGTGCCAGTGAGTTGGCAGAGCCCAGCCTGTGGTACATGGAATGTTTGCTCCGGCCAGTCTCAGTTATGGACTCGGAGCAGTGACTTGTCTCTGATCTGGGCTGGCTCAACATGGATGCCTGTTTTTTTCTGGCATATCAAATACCTACATGGCAACATTTCCCAATAGTCTCTGTTACTGGGTGCTTTATGGACAGGTGTCACAGAATGCCAGTCAAATCAGCCCTTGACATTATCATGCTTTTCCAGCATCTCAGGCATTCTTCTGTCATTTCCTGTTGCACAGCCTTTACTAAGGTTCATCATACTCACTCCTTGTTTGCACTGCCATGTGTGCCATAACTTGCCACACTCAGCCTTGCGCCCTTGAACATGGCTTGTTGTACTTGGCTTTTGATCTAGGCAAGGTCATGATGCTCCTGTGAGCTGTAAGTATTCCAAAGCTGTGACAATGATCCTCTATTTGTAACACATACTTACTCTTACAAGTACTTTCATATTGTGCCTGCCTTAAGCTATCAAAAATACCATGATTTGGTAAAATAACTTCTCAACTGGAGTCCAGTATATATAAGATAAGCATTTATATAGGTATGCATTTTTTAAATACATGCTATCTTAATATATTTTTTCACAAAAAAAATTCAGGTTTGTTTTTTTCAGTTTCATTTTCACTGCATGAGTTTCAGTTGGATCATTCACGTTAAATGTATTTCACAAAATATGTCATCAGTCAAAGTGAGGAAGCAAATGGATGTTTGCTGTATGGCATGCTCTAATGCAGAATTTAGAGTTCAGAATAATGTCATAATTTCTCTAAATATGTTTACATGGTCAGGAGAAAGGAAGCAAGGGGAAGTGTGAGCAGAGCAAGTATCCACTCTATTTACTAATTGTGAACTAATTGTGATCTATTATGTTCTGCTGACATTTATTACTAAGTATTGAAGAGAATGAGGTATTCAGTGATAGGAAGTACGTCAAGTTACAGGGGATGAGGCTTCAGTTTATGGGTCCTGACTCTGTGAAGGTGCAAAATAGGGTCCAAACTTCTAACAGATGTGAAGCCTGAAGAATCCTCATAGAAATACGATAGTAAGGTATGCAGAGACTATTAATGCTGGGAATTGAAGTACTTTCAGAGTTTTTGATTCTTCCAAGTTTAGACTTCAATGAACTTTGTCATTATCTTAGTTTTTAAGTCAGATGCCTAAATTCTGTCCATTGTCAGCACTGCAAACTTTTTATCTACCTTCAGAGCAAAATCCCTCAGAACTGATGTCAAGGGCTTGAAAATGCATTGTTCATGTAGAATATTTTATCTGGAACCCATACTTTACTCTTTTCTAATAAATTGTGTTTATGTGAGGGCTGTATGTTTTAGTCCTCATGCCTAGCATGCAGAAGAGTAAATAGATTACTCATTTTGTTTATCACTCTGCTGCATCTGTGAATGGACAAGAGACCATCTGATGAAGGCTTGGCTATAAATTTGAAGGTTTCCAGATTCTTTCAGTGAAGAAATAACCTGTAAATGAATGCTGAATAAGTTGATCTTTCTCATCTTTTAAAAGAAATTGTATTCTATGACAAAAAGTATGGAGCACCTTTAATCCTCCTTTACGTTATTTCGTGTAATCTTCCCCTTCATTTTTTCATTCCAATTAATAATCTCACTAGAATCTTGAGAAAAGCCCTTTACACAAATCTGACTAAAAAGGCTTACCATAAATTATAGTGCAAACCTGGAAGTTTTTAATTAGTGTATGAAATTTGAGACAGTCGTTCTTTAACTAATTGTGTTTTAGGGAAAAATGTCTAAGCCAAGTGACTTCCCTGCCCATATTGTGGGTAATATGAGAAATATTTCTAGACTGGGATGTTATTGAACTGTTTGATATTTGTAATTTTTTTATTAAAGATACTTTGATTTTTTTAAAAGATCTTGTTTGTAAGTCTTGTTTCAAGATCCCATTTTAAATAGTACTTACAAACCCATTTCTTACAGCCTGTGTTCAGACACAGTAATTGCAACTGGTTTATTATGTTGCCTGATCTTGTGTACACTTTAAAGATAGGAGGTAAATCAGTAGTCCTACTCATGGATACTGAAGAGAAAAAAAATGAACTTATTAGCTGGTAATCGCCTTATTTTACCTGTGCCATTTCACTTATGTAAAATTACAAAGTTGGCTGTGGTAGTTGACATTATTTCTTTTCCCTGTTCATTGTCTTTTATTCCCTAAAGTTATTTTCTTTAGAAATAGATGTCATTTTTTATTTGTGGTAGGTCATACCTAACTTTCATTTCTGAAGAGTCTAATTGTGCCTTAAACTACATGTCAGGCTATATAAGGAATTAAACCAAATCTACCTGGATTACTTGTCATAGAATTTATTATGTTGGGTTTAAATCTTAATTACCCTAAAAGTGTTAACAGTGAACATTTTTTAATGCACAACTTTATCCAAGGGGTTAGGAGAAAATGTTTTTAGAATTGGATTTCATCAACACTTAATGAAATATTTTTTTAACATTTATAGGCATTTACACTATTTTTATCCAGTATGTCTATGAAAGATGAAATAAATTAGTATGATAAGTATTTCTATTGCTGCATGCTGAGCAACAGTACTCCTAGTTCTTTTGCTAGTATTCTGTGTCTTTTTTTTGCCTCCAGTGGTTCATTGAAGAAAATGTTTGAAGTAAGGAGACCTTTCACAAAAACTGTTCTGTTTTCTAGTGTGAGGGAGTTCATTATCTTCTAGCATGTCTGTAGCAAATACAGTCATGGAAGAGTGTTACTTTTTGTTTTCACATTTTATCTCCAATTATTTTGGAATGGCTACTTTTAGGAAAAAAGAGTAATTGTGATGTCTTCAAAATGAATGTGTTATATTGATTTCTTCATGAAAACCAGCAATAAACTAGTTTCTTCCCCTATTTTTAAATATGATTTATTTATTTTTCAGGTAGTTCATTATAGTGTCTCACAAAGTTATAGTTCATTTCAGGTCCTCAGTCTTCCCTGCATGCCTAGCACCATTTTGGGCTGCATCACAGCGTGCAGCCATTAGAGACCTCACATACAGACCTGAGAGCATATGTAATATCACAGCTTCAGTGAAAGTAGCACTTCTGAATAGGCAGCATTGGATGTTCATTGAAAATACTAGTATTTCCAGTATTTATTTTTTATTCTTTCCTGAATGAAATATAAACATTTGTCGTGGAAAAAAAAATACTTCAAAACTCACACATCCAATATTTCCACTGAAAGGGAAGTTTGACCAGTTAATGGGCAATATTCATATTTCATATATCTGTATTTAAATATGATTTCATCATTTCATATATCCATTTAAATATCCTATTTCATGTGCAATTCTTGGAATTGTAGCAGAGGATTCACAGAGGAGGTTTTCTTACAGAAGCCATTATGTGGCATTGATGACAAGAAGTTTTCATCTTAGGCACTTGGCAAAAAGAGTCTTTTACTAAAAAAATGACATAGATATATTATTGTGATTTACTATACAGAATTATCTCTAGAGTCAGATATCTCTTGTTGCAATGTAATCTGTTTCTGCTGTTCTTGAAAGAACTTGATTGGAAAAGATTTTTATTTCCTGGAACAACAAGCCAACATCAGCTCCATTCACATGATCTTGAGTTGAGATTAGGTATTTATCTAATCAAGACAACAGACTGTTGTGTCTCTTAGCTTGCTCCATAGAGAATCAAAATGCTAGTGTTAGTGTTGGTGTGGATCCAAATTTCATCTGCAGATGTTCTGAAAAATTATATTTTCCCATGTTTTTCTTCTACTTGATAAATCTGTCTCTTTCTTCAAATCTCTAGACATATAGCTCATAAAGATCAAAAAGTTTGATTCTGTTTGGTGAAATTTAGGAAGTCATTCATACTACCCAATATGTGGTGTTTCCTGTTGGAATTGTTTTATAGCCAAAGCTGGGAAACAAAGTACTACTGAAGTGAAAAGCAATATAAAGACAATGGAACAATCTAACCAGCATAAAATAATATAAATGAAAGAGTGGAAGAAAAAAGGTCATTAGAATAGACTAGAAAGTATAGTAAGAGTCACAAATAAAACATTTATGACTTAGTCCTGGTTTCCTAAAGTCACGCTTCCATCAGTTAAAGTAAATATCTAGTATATTTACTTTGCATCTTGGGCTTGCTGAATTAGTGTGCAGTATTACCTGGCACCAGAAGTGTATAATGGTGGTAAGACTCAAATTGTTTTTGTCAAGAAGTTAATAAATAAGTAAACCACTCATTTGGGAACCAGCACCAAAGCAATTTGTTCTTGTCAGCCAGAACTGGTTAAATTATGAAAAATTGTCCTTTAAACATCTAACTGATCCATGAATCTAATTTGTGAACTGTATAGCATTCGGTGTGTTGTAGCACTGTGTATCTCATATTTTTCTGTATTGAAAGTAGTGAGATGTGACCACAGTCAGTTTCTGCATTATATAGGTAATATCTCCAGGGAGAATAATGAGCTATAAGATATAGATAGCCTAACAAAATATGTAATTCCTTTGGGAGAGGTGGTAGTGGTTATTTTAATTAACTTGTAAATTTATCGTGTAAATTTATTTTAAATTTATTTTACTTGTAAATTTATTCTTTAATAGGTGATTTAAAAGATACTGCTTAGTCCAGTAGAAATATAATTGTGACAGTAAAGAATCATTTTGCTGAAGAAGATAAACAGAATTGTATGTGTAGAGGTCAGCTTTAAAAATCCTATGCATTAAATGATTTGATGACAAGGTATACTGTGAGGGTGAACTTGACCAGTGGGAAGGGGGTGTGAAAATAAACTAAATGAGAGTCCATACAGGAGAAGGCCTACTGGAATTGTGTCTTATGAAAATGTGCCTTTTTAAGATTAAGCCATTAGCCAAAAAGTATATCTACATGATGCCCAGCTAAGTATGTATACAGTGCTTTTCCTTGTCTCATTTTCCTAAACAAAAACTTTCAGGGCAGCTGCTAGAACATATAACACAACACAGCATGACACATGTAAGGTAACATCCATAACATCGTGTAACATAACATCCCTTAACATAACATAATTTAGCATATGTAATGTAACATACATAACATAGCATAGCATAACATAACATCACATGGCATAGCAACATAACCACACTGAGGTCTGGCTTCATTACCCAAAATGATACCAAACCAACTGGCCTGCAGGTAGAACGGTGTCTTGATGGAAAAGATGGAAAGTTCATATTAATAGCATTTACCTCAAAGTGGTATTTAGCTCATCTATAATATACTTCATGGTTGCATCTCAAAAAAGGTCACAAAGGAGAATGAATGATAAATAAAATTATTTATGGAGCGGGGAAAACAATGGTTTACAAGATGAACTACATTACCTTGTAACGCATGTCATAATACTTTATTAGTGCAAGCAGTAGTTGTAGCTCCCTTGAAAAATGGTAACTGAGATCATTATTTCCTGTTGGCATTTATAAAAGAAAAACATTTTTAGTGGTAAACTTTTTATGTAGATACATAAATCCAAAGGTATTACCATCAACAAACCTGAAAATATAAATTAAGGCTATTTTGTTAACAGGAATTGCCTATTTTAAACAAGCTGCTGGACTTGAAGAAATCAACTTCTTTATTTATTCAAAATCTGTAATGGGACTTCAGAAAATGCTATGTACATATATGTATCTTAAAAAAGCTATATATGTATCTATTTCATGTAAATATATGTATCTATTTCATGTAAAAACACATGACAATTCCTTACTTTCATTCAAATATGTATAGGGTGCATTACAGCAATTTAGTTCAAAGCTAATAGAGTGAACCTAAATTTTTAAGGATTTTAAATGGGTCAGAAATATTTCAAGAGAAAACAAAATTGTATTCCACAGGAAATACCCCAATTTTCAAACTGCTGTAGATGTTACACTGAATGATGCTTCTGACTGATTTTGCAATGGAAACTAGTAATCTTCTCCTTCATTGCTTTGCTTGAGTTACATGGTACAGTGTTTCCACAGAGATGCCTACATCTACACTATGCTACAACAGTCAGACTCTCCTGTGATGTATCTTCCCAGATTTTATTTTCACTATAGGAGGTGAATAAAACAATAAACATGTGTGCAGCAAACACTTTACCCACTTAGCAATACCCATGCATCATTGTATCTCTTGCCTGCTAGATGTCATGGTGCATAAATCACCTAACTGCATAAGCGAGGAGTCATATGTCTGTAACAGAAATTCTTCTATGGGCTCTGAATTTTGTCCAACCTTGTCCTTTTCTAGCTGGTTTTTTTTTTTTTTTTGTGACTTATGTAGCTTTTGAGGTAAAAAGCATTAATTGAATGAAGTTAAACACGAGCATGGAAAATGTTACACGCAACAGAACAAAGGTCTAACTCTGTCATATTTCAAAGAATACTTAATGAAATACGGACTTCTATTAAAACTTATTTTAATATGAATTATTACTGGCAAACTTCATTCTTTATTTTCAAACTAACAGTGACTTTTCTTTCTCTTACAGAATAATGATATAATCTATTACAATGCAAAAGATGATCAGAATGATGTAAGTAATATGTTTCTTTTTGTTTCATTGCCTGTAATTTCAGAAAATTAAGGAATTGAAACTGCTAATGAAACCCAAAGACCATCATTTAAATATTTTGCAGAAGCAAGAAACCAGGAAACTTAGAAATGTCTTCAATAGTTTCTTCAAGAGCCAGATATTACTTTGTATTCTAGTTATTAAAATCTCTTCACTTATACAATCTGAGTTACTGATCAGGCATGGAATGTGCTCTGAGAAAAAAAGATCCTGACAGGAATATTAGTAACTTCTAAAAATTTAATAAAATCCTAATTATAGGACTGGAGAATCAAAGTTATAAATGTAAATAATCTTCTTTACTCCAAAGAAACCTTTTTCTGTCCCTGTTTTCCAAGCTGATATTATCTTTTCCTGTATTCTTTGCAAGGAAATTTTTACATGAAGGAAAGCAAATATATTACTGACAAAATATTTTCATGTAGTTTGTCACTCATATGCCTGTAATAAGCTTTGGGGAAATTGAAAATCCACTCACAAGGTTTAGACTAAACGTATGATATTTCAATTCCAGATTCCACTGAAACTCTTGCTTTAAGTGGTTTGAAGTTTCCAGTTTGGTTTTAACTATTAAAATCTTATTGTCTTCTGGGGAGAGTCCAAGTTGCCCTCACCTTTGCTTGAGATAATACAACTGCTTGTCTTCATTATAGGTTTAATTTAGAAAACTATAGAAAAATGTGTTAAATGTATTAATCAGAATTGCCAGCATGTTTCATTTGCACTTTTTAATCAAGTATTCTTTAGAGTGATGGCATCACTATTATAATTGATGCTTCTGCTGTTAGGCAATTAAAGAATGTACATAGATCATGTCAAAAAGAACTATTTTATATGCTTATATAAAGTCACAAGTACTGGAATTCAGATGCAACAAAGACTACAGTCCTGAGTTTTAAATTTTGCATAATTTAAATAAAAGTAATTGAAAGTAACCTAAATTTGAAAGATACTGGTCTCTTATCAAATTCACTGAAACTGCAGATGCTAATAATTTCTAGAAACAGAATTGCAAAGCTTAAATGTTGGAATTTTATTCTGAATGTACCATAAAGTGATGGTACATTGTGGTGTGAAGTAAAAGACCCTGCTCTATCTGTTACAATTAAATAGTATTGGGAAAGGTCTTGAGGTGACTACTTCTACAACTTAAATCCGAATTTGTTTGACAAGATGGGAAAGGAAATACTGTTCCAAAGTTAATCTCATTTTCTTTGGTTTTCATGGGGTAGTCCCCTCTCCCACACCCCCAGAAAAGCCCCAAACACCACCAAGTCACCCCCCTAAAACAAACAAACAAAAAGAAAGAAACAAAATGTTTTACTCCACCTTGTGTCCCATTTGAATCTCTGTTTCAGTTTTATTCCTTTTATGTATTTTTGAACTCTTGAAATGAAGTTTGTAATAATCTGTATTGTTGAGCTAAGAATAGTTCCCTGTGAATCAGGGCTAGTAGATGTATACCATAGTCTAGTGGTGGACATGGCAGTGCTGGATTACAGGTTGGTCTCAATGATCTTAAAGGTCTTTTCCTACCTATATGATTTTTGCTGTTTATAAAAGATGAATATTTCATAATTATGCTAAATGTTAGGGCGCTTCAGCTGTAATATCAGTATTAATTCTTCATAAGCAAAATAAACTTTATTCATATTATAGAAAACAATTATTTTAGAGATGCAATGTATACATGCTGATTGAGATCTGTTTAAAAGCCCCAGTATTTCAGGAACCATATACCTCCTAAAAAAGTCTCTCCCCTGTGTCTTGAAGTTTCCACTGTTAAAACTTCTATGGAAGTTTTCCTTTAAAAAAATAAAAATTCAAGATTTTTTCCCCTTCATCTGTGAAGTTGAGGTTGATCAGATAAATGCAGATTAGAAATCCCAGAAAAGTTTGTATTCTAACTGTAGGATTTTGTTGGGAATAGAAAGTTGTGGCTATGATTTGCATCTCGTTAAGGTGGTAAGAATCAGTTAAATATGTGGTGATAAAACACATGAATGTTGCAGTATTTATGCTTGTGTTGCCACTGTGATCAGTAATCTAACTTGAAAGAAGAAGACATAAGGATAACCGGGTCAATGATTCAATGCTGATTTTTTTGGGAAAATTTGAATCCAGGTTTTCAGCTACGTATGCAAACACAACAGACCCTTCTTCCTTGTTCCTGCTTGAAAAATGCTTGAGAGGGCATAGGTGATATCTTTTTTTCTTAATAAGGAAAGACTTTTAATAGAATCATCTCTGAAGCACTGGATAGTAAAACTGCTTTTGCCTTCATTTAATCAAAGGGCATGATATTATTAGACCTTAGCTTTTACATATTCAAGAATTAGAAGAAATGAATCTCACAGGTCCTGCCTGCCAGCTTTTGTCTCCACTCACCCTTTTAAAATTATAGCTTTATCAGAACAGTCCTCTAACTTGAATTCTGTGTATTTTTTTCTGTGTATGTTGATACGCTGCAGTGAAGCTTGTTTTCCTGCTCCCTGTTTATGTATGGCATTCAGGAGATTCTTCTCCCCCATTTTCATCTGCTGTCTTAATGGACCTTTTTGAATTTAATGACTGTGTTTGCTTGGACTGAGAGAAAAAACAAAAGGAATGTGAAGACCTATCGTTCTTTGGCCTTTGGATTTCTCAGTCTCCCAGATAAAACAATCAGTTTGTAAGCCCTTAGTCCATCTATCAGTAATACACCTTTTTATACTCTTTCTCCTATAACAGCAATTAGATTTTACTTGCTTATTTCCCCACAGTGCTGCATGTAACGTGTGAACACTTCATGGTAATTAATGAGTTTTATCCTCACAACAAAGTAGGAGGCATTATAGTCCCATTTTTCATATCTCATAGGAAGATAATGGTCAAACTTGTAATTTAATACAGGTCTCCTAGGTTTCCATTCACTGTCCTTTCCTCCCCGAACCCTTTCAGTTTGATATATTGCAGCCTGGGTTATGCACTTTAATTTGCAGTTGTCAGCTGCTTGTGCTGTATTTGGACAAATGCTGTGGTGGTTTTATTGGACAACTGAGTGGCACCACATGAAGATGCCCTTTCCTATTAGTTTCAATATTGTTTTGCTTGTTTTCTCTTCTTGCCCTTTGTACCCCACTCTGTTTGTGATCACCTTTACTTCACTGTTCAGTTTTCCTCTTTTTTTATAGTGGCCTCCATTTTATTTGTAGTGATCCCGCATCTTTATAGATTCTCTGTAAATCTAATTTTATTGTTTCCTTTTGTTCAGGTAATTCTCTCCACTGTGCACCAAATTGTTCAGTGGCTTAATTTTCATTCTTCCTTGATTCATTCCTTAATGTTTCTCTCATCTCTTGTTTGCGTCTTGCTCCTTTTCTACCTTTTTTAGGGTTATGGTTTTATAAACTCTTTCCTGCACAAGTTACTGCAGCCTAAGGAAAAGGAGATTGAAATTCTTCAGTGATGAACTGAAAAGATTAACGACTACAAATAAAGAAACAAATGTTTCCTTAACATGAAACCAGACACACCTAACTGGAGGATTGCAGCTCCTCTGTAGATCTTACTCAGGCTTTAACTGGAAACAACCAGTTGCATCTCCTGGTATGAGCTGTGTCCCTAGTTAGCACAACTGATACATTAGAGAATGCCTCCATCCAGCTTCAGGTTGAATTGCGGTTATGAGTAACAATGCAGTACTTGTGCAGTCATTGATCAGGTATTAAGTGAAAAGCAGCACTTTTTAATGTTATTTTACTGAATTAACACGGAAGCTGTAGAATTATGGGTCCCTTTGGGAGCTGGTACCTGCACAAAATGTAAATTCATTCTGTGATGAGAGTGCATGGGTTCCACTAGTGGGAAGCAATCTGGAGCATGTGTATGTCTGTTTTAAATATGAAAACAATTTTTTTTATTACTTTATAAAACTTGCAAAGTGAAATCTTTTGTAACTGACAAGCTGTCTTTGCCACATGGATTTGATAATATTCTTAATTCAGTATGCCTCATTATTTTGGAATAATAAACCATTAGTAAATCATTATCTCCCTGAGTTTAAAACTGCAGCATAAATGCAGCTATCAAGGGTGGGGTTTTTTGTTGTTGGTTTGTTGTTGTTTTTTTTTTGGCATTGTTGTTGGAGTTTTGTTTCCCCAAATAATAATGATAAAAAGATATATCTACATCAAGTTGAAATCTATTGTCAAACTAAGAAAAGTTCATTCATTAGGTGTGAATATAAACATCATTTAAAAGAATTCCTGGTGGGTTTCAACGTACCACAGTTCTGGACATATAAACTGAATTTCCCCCTGTAATGGCTATTAGCCATACAGGCAAATGACAAATTCTAGCTTTTTTTTTGGTAAAGACATGGGTGACATTTTGCCAAGGTAGTTTGTTCTTAGAATGACCTGAGATATAAGAGGGAAAGAACATTTGTGCTAGTATAAATTATATCTCCCATTATGAAAGACTGTCATAGTAGGACTGTTGATAAACCCATATAGATATACCCATTTATAAAACCTTAGAAAAGTTTCATTAGAATATGAATTGCTAGTCTGTAATAAATGTCATATTTTTCAAATATATTTCAATTTTTCTAAAATATATCCTGAATATTAACCTATATAATTTGTTACTGGCATTAGTACTTGGAATTAATAATTAAGCCTGTAATACATTTAAAATTTTATGAAATTGAGTGGGAAAATTTATGGATTCCCATAGATATTCTAACATAATAAAAACATCTCCTGGATGTTGCACTTTTTGATTCCTGAGAATATTCCAACCTCTGTATTGTGCTTCTCAAATATACAACATATTCAGAGATGTTACTCTTTAAAGTTTTTGTATCCTAGATATAATAGAGCATACTTACAATGCTACATATGTTGAAAAATTTCATTTAAATTAATATGCTTGAAAATAAACTTTTTTGAAAAAATAGGTCCATATTTTATCTCTTTTATGTAACAAATTACACTTTGGGGAGTTGTATCTTTTGCACTGTAGTGTATAACAAAATAATGCTTATGATAAAAATGCACACTTAACTGTAGTGGAGAGGTACAAAAATTTTTTTATAACATAGCACACAGGGTTTTATCTCTTGTGTATGGGGAGGAGGACTAAGTAGGAAAACCATATTTTTATGTTCTTTGGTCTGACATATGTTGTTCATCTTTTGTATACAAAAGGATTCTTTCTAGTAATTTCATAGTACCTTGACTTCCAGATCTTTTAGGGAAATACATACTCCAGGGTTTTTGCTGAGCACTTTCATCTGTCATGTCTGGAATTCAGTGTTATCGTTTCTACTAGACAATTTGGAAAATGAGCATTGGAACCGATAGTGAGGACACAATTGACATTGTCTGCTTTAGTACCCAGACTTTTTGCATTGTTCACTGAGGAATGTGTACCTTTTATCACATATCACTGGGAAATGTGTTAGGTTTTTCCATTTCAATGCATTTTAGGTAAGTTTCAGTACAACCTATAGGGAGAAAAGACAGTTCCTTGAGCTTCCTATTGAAATTATGATGATCAATTGCCATAGGAAGCAGGGGTTCTTGAGTTTTTGGATTTTTTTTAATTATTATCATTATTTTTTAATGTTCTGATTTAAAAACTTGTCAGGTTTATATCCCTGTGTTCAAATTTGTGTAAGTCTTCTCTTTTCCCAAAGGAATATACATTCAAGCCTGCAATGAAAAATACATGATAATGAAATATATAACTGCCCCAAAGCTATCTCCTACCTGTGAATCAGAGTTATGAAATAATAATGGCAAGAGTGACAACTGCAGTTGTCAGTGTCCGAAAAACGATGAGGATGTTCTTAATGTGAAGAATCCTGCCTTGAAGGCAAATTTGCACAAAAGCGCAATGTTTGATGTCTCTCCATGAAGGCTAAGTTTATGCCACCTAAAGGTACTGATTCATCAGTTTAATGGCAAAATTCTTCTGTCAGCGTATTTCCTACTAATATTGAATGCATGAATGATAGTAATTGCACTGAATGCGATGAATAATTATTTATTGGTGAATAAAAGCAACTCCAAAACCTGAACCTGTTATAGAAAGTTTATAGCACTTGAAATAGTGATTTTAAGGGTTTGTTACTTAATTTCAATCTTGTACAGGTGTTTTGACACGTCACTTGGAAATGTGTGGGTCATATTGAGGTATTTTAAGTGATACAAACCAAAATGAATGACAGAATCTGATGTTTTTTTCATGATTGTTTGAAGGTGGAAGTAGGCTTTCAGAATTGCAAGTCATATCAAGATTGCTGGAATAGAATACTTACAATATTTTTAATAAGATTTACCATGTAGACTCAAAATAGCTAAAGTCACCAAAATGTTTGCGTCATATTTTCAAGCTTAAGAAGTTAAAAAGGAGAGAGACAAAGTGCTAGTAGATATATCTTCTGAGGTTCTACTGATCTACTGCTTACTCATATGTCAGATGAAATAAATGATCAAATGAACCCTTCATAAGAAGTGAGATAAGAGGTAATTATTATAATTACATAATTGCCTTTAATATTCAGACTGTATATGGGGCAAAGCTGATGCTCTGGAATCCTCATTCTGGGATATCTATATAATTACTATTAATTGATTGGGAGATTAACATGTAGTTTCACTTTCCTCAGATGACATGAAATGCTGCTTTACTCGGAGACATAATACCATATTTGCTTTCCTAGAGATGCTTTCAAAGTGGCTTATGATTTTAAATAGTGTTAGGGGATTTTCAGGAAGTTCCCTGTAGTTCAGGTAAATTGAAATGTGGTTCTCTGCCTGTTCCTGCTCCTGATTCTGCAAATAAGAGCATTTCTGAACAGCCAGTGCTATCTGCAGAAGACCAGATCACTTTTCCTGGCCTTTCCACATGCTTATTGTCAACGTGCTTTACCCCTGTTGTTTTTTGGAGAGTAGGTGAAAAAAAAAATAGACTAAGACAACCACATCCAATAGAAAGCATTTCATTTGTAGGTGTTTGTAAGTGGATGATCAGGCTATTCTGTGAAATATCCATCTTTCTTACTGTATTCAGTGTTCTTTTCTTGCAGTTCTCTTCAGTAACATCTCTCATTTACAGTACTTGGCATAAATATGGCAAAACAGCAGAGCTTCAGAATTGAAGCTTCTCATTTTATGCGAGGTCATTCACACTGTAGTTCTGCACCTGGCTCATGTCTTGAGTAGGGCTGAGGAGTAAGCAATCTGGGAGTTAGCTTCAGGAACATTTCTTGCCCACAGGGCTGTTGAAAGATTTTCTGTGCTTTTGTCTTCTGACTCAAAGTTTTTCAGAGGTTTTAGTGTTGATATGCGAGAGGTGGATTAAAGCTACTCTGGCAGCTCTCTTTATGGTGTGTGTTGCGAGTAACTTTTAATCCAGCAGGGAATCACATTGTCCAGACCCTAAATACTTTTGAGTTTGACTTCAGTTTGACCTGTTTCTTCATTCTTTTTCCTTCTGATGTGCTTCTTGGGCAGATTATCATTCTAAAATTTTCCCAGTCTCTGTGCCTGCCATTCTTCTAATTTATTGCATTTTTAGGATTTCCCCATACAGATGTTTTTAAAATATATAATAATAGTCTTGCATAATTTTAGGGCAATTTACCTAAATTTGTATCCCATAGCTTACTCCTAGAAAAGCTGGTGGCTCACTGCTTGGACAGGAGCACTCTTTGCTGGGTCAGGAACTGGCTGGATGGCCGGGCCCA
>JBAFWW010063494.1:0-19691 GCA_036873685.1 Agapornis canus | reverse complement strand
CATTTAACATAGGCAAAATAGTAGATTTCCACCTAATCTTGTTGCTGAAAAGGACTGAAATGATTAAAAAGTTCACCTGAAATTTCCATCTGAACAGTTAAAGTCTAGAAGAATTCTAAGCAGTCAGGCTAACAGCTATAGGATATGTTTAAACATACATGGTACTACCAACTCAGCCTAAAAAAAAGAATTTTCAAATTCTTCTTAAATAGCAAAGCATATCTAATGGTCCCGAGTGTATTCTTATTCATATTGCTTATATCCTTTACTAAATCACTTACTTGAACATGATCCTATTCTCAAACTGAAATGCTATGGATACCTTAATTCTACATTTGTACACTGAATAGACAACTTACCATCACTTCTTCTCCTGGAGCTTCTGTATTTGAAATGATTAAATTATGATTGGCACAATCATCAGTCACATGCCTGTGCATTACTCCAGAACCACAGCAGCCACAAATTGTGATCAGGATTACTATGGAAAGGATATAAGTGCAGAAAATACTATGAAATTTAACTCATAATGGTATCTTCTGTCTGACAATGAATTTTCAAGTACAGTCTTCTAAAACGTCTAAGCATCAAGTATAGGTTAAAAAATACTTCATTTCCAAATATGCACATAGACAAAACTGTACATATATATATATTTTTTCAAACAGTACATGGCATTTTCACTACACTGGTGAACTATGTCACTCTTCTAGAACACATCTTGGTTTTCCCTAAAAAACATGCAAGCATCCTTTATGCACTGTGACTACAAAATTTCACAGTAATAAATTTAGACCAAATCCAGGTGAAAAATCATATTTTATGCCTACAAATTTGTACATTATATGTTTTTCATTTATGAATACAAAGATGTCAAATTATATCATAAGGAAACTATGATAAAGTCCTAAGCTAAAGGTCCCAATACCAGAAACTTCTGCTTCACAAAAAGGTCAGCAGAACCCTGGAGGACTTCAAGCATTATGTTACAGAACAGTCTTATTTAATTCCTTGTATTCAGTTTATCCCTCCTATAATACTACTTTGTGTTGTCCTGGAGACTGAGCCAGAAACTATATAAAAGATTCACAAGCAACCACTACCTCTCCTAAACAAAGGATTAAACATTTCATTCAGAGAATTCTCTCTCCTTCTGTTTTCAAGTTGATAGCTTAAAAAATAAAGTCCACAAGGAACAGAACAGTTCTGCCTAACTGCCCACAGAGCAATCTGATCTCTGAACACATAAACTGTGGAAATTGGCCAAGAGCTACTTTCAAGGTCATTTAGCTTCTGCAGTTGGCAGTGAGATCTGCATCAGCAGTTCCAGCAGGCTGCTGCTTCATGCAGGCAGATGGGAAGAAGACATCCATGACAGTACTGACTAGAAGACACACAGTAAAACCTAGACGCAGTAAAATAATGGGTCTGTCTGGGAAGGCTGCAGTCAAGGGGTAGTGACGAAAGCTAGCTGGCGTTTCACACAGTCCCCCTACTGAGCATCCCCACATCTGAAAGTTATACCTCTGGGCTGTATCACAAATTGGGTACCTGCACTACTGGGATAAAATATGGATCTATCTTATCCTCAAAATGTGTGCAGGTCCCAGTGTTCTATCTACTTGAGTAAGAACACGGGGAGAACTGAACAGGGGCAAGACAAGTTGATCGTTAATCTAGAAAATGGAAAAAAAAGAACTAAAACCAAACAAACCAAACCACAAGCAAACAAAATGGGAAAAGAAGGAAAATTTAGCTTTGCTATTACATATCACAGTCACCAGCACGCTGGTTAACAGCAATATTAACCTGCTAAGTATACGTCAGTCCTTGGGCAACTCAAGTAAAACAGTATGTTTTCAAGAATTTGGTCTGTTGCAGAGGTATCCAACCTGTCCTTAAACATTACACTGGCTCTTGTAAAAGCCCTTGTGAACATTTTAACCCATGACACAAGAAAGGTCACAAAAAGCTCTTGGAAACTGAGTTTTGCATTCCTACAAACAGAAACGCACATCCCAAAACCAGCACTAAACTCATGAAGTTTGCTACACTTGCCTCAAGACAAGATCTGATAAGCACTACAGATCTCACCCTCTTGTGGTTCAAGTTCTGAATGCAGGTTTTCTGGCCTTGCTAGCATGAACACACAGAATATTTTGTATAAACTGCACTTAGAAGAATAAACAAAAATCTACACACAGTAACTACAGAAGAAGATGAGGGCAAGAAGCCTGTGATACAGATACAGATAGAGCCAGTAGATTAAGTCAGTAGTGACAGCTATACAACTGCCTAATTAAAAAAATGTTTGAATCAGGTGCCTTCAGCTAATTTTAAAATAAAGTATTTTGCATTTAGTGTTAAAAAACCAAAGCAAGTGTACTTACGCAGCAATAATAGCGACCCTAAGATCATTGCAAGGATGGCCCACACGCCAAGAGTAACATTTCCACCAGAAAGGTCACGGCTTTTGCCACCATTGCATTCAGTTGGAGTAACACAATCACATAGGTTGACTTTTATGTGGTTCTCTCCTACCTTTCCTCCATTATCAATCCAAATTATAGGAAAATAAAATGTGCCAAATGAAAAATCACCCATTAGAGAAAAAAAAACAAAATAAACGATAGAAAAAAAAAAAAAAAAAAAGACAAAAAAACACACACACACACACACAAAAAGTTTGTGTTAACAATACCTGAAATTCTGTTGTCACAAATGTGAACATAGTCACAATATTCCCTTTGGTTACAGCTACACTGCTACTAGATCTGCATTAGTTAGTTTAAAGTTAGCTCAAATGTGTTGACGCAAAACTACATCTTGAAAGTATTCATACATTCAGCAGCTTTTAAATGTTAGAATTGAAAAAGCAAACCTTACGCAGCTTTCTGACAACATATGATTTGAAACTGATTAAGTTGATTATAATAAATGAAACTATTTGGGTTTACTAGTAAAGGCCATCAACTGAATTAGCATTTAGTAAAAGGATTTATGGTGTAGGTGGAATAATTGTAAATTTAATTTATACTTCTTCCACTCTTTAGCTCTATTGCTATATTCATTGGGAAGTAAACCCATTTAGTCTACTGCCCTCCTTAGCAGCAATGATTACTGACCATATGTTCTAAAGGGCAAAACAAATCATTTGTGAAAAACATGTTCAAGATAGACACCAATATATATAAAGCTGCTTTATGATGAATTATATGAAACTACATGTATCATTCAAAATAATTTTTTTTCAATTTGCCTAATATAGACCTCAAGGCTCTTAGACATCTTTGCTGTCTTTAGCATTTTATTATTGATATTTGATGGAACACTTGAGAATCAGATATTTTTCAGTCTAATTCATTACAACACAGCAGCAAATATATGTGCTGCTCTTGTTGCCATCACCTAGCACCCACCAAGAAACCATCAGCAGCTATAACTTCTTATATAAGCAAATTTTAGGAAACAGCAATTTCTTTGGCAATAAATTATTTAATTTCTATTGAAATCATAAAAGTTAACAGAAATACATTAAGGGAGATAGTAATGTTTTCTTTCACCCAGCTCATCTTTACTAAAAATGTGCTGGCTGACTGCAGTACTAAGAAAAAACCTGCCATGACTTTTTTAGTCAGCATCTAATAAATTTTAGGTAAAACTTCACTTTTGCAGTTTTCCACCATAAACAGCAGCTTAAGAAAAGTTAAACTTTTCTTTAGAGTACCAATTATTTCATTCTTACATTTATTCTAAATTATGATGATACACTTTATTATATCTATTTTTATTCTCCCACCTAATATTTTTACATCATAATTTCAGACAGCAGCTGGTTGCTGACCCAAGGATGCTGGGGATAGATTCTTGTTTATGCTTTAAGAGGCAGAACATACTACCCTTCTCATTCCTTTTGCAATGCAAACAGTGCCACCTTCTTAAGTTCTGCAAACTGTTTCAAAACCAAGACAGTTAAAATAAAGACTACTTTATCTGTTTCCCTTTATTTCTGGCACAGTCTTGATCTCCTGTATAGCAAATAGAGAAACCACTGGAGATCATCAGGCATACCTTGTCAGCCACACCAAGTACACCAATACCTAACATACATTCACATACATTCAACTAATCTATTCTTAGAGTGCCCCCAAGGCAGACATAGCAAAGTCTCCTCTGGCAACCTACAGCTAAGTGAGGAGGACAAAGTATTAAGTTACCATTGTGTCGAGTTATCTTCCACATGGAAGCCAAGCTACGGTCAGTTATGCGATAGACGAAGGGCGTGCTGTAAGGAGACTCATCACCATCCTGTGCAGTAAGGCAGATCGGTTTTCTGTCTCTGCACATGATATACTCAGTTTTGGTGATTCGTGGGTAATTCTTGTTCCCAGGCACAATGAAAACCTGAATTGTTCCAGTGCCTGTTTTTCCATCTATGAGATAAAAATAACTACTTTTAGCTCTTACTTATAACATTCACATATTTATTTCTACTCCAAACTTTTACAATGAAATGTCATAAACTGTAATATCTAGATTCAGAAGTAACGTGGAATGCAGCTGCTGATTTAGCCAAAAAGAGATGAGGGCTCCCAGAGATTGCTCTTGGCTGCTTCCCTTTGTTGGCTGATTGCAGAATGGATCAACAGCTCCCAAAGTTCCATATTCTGCATGTGCATACGATGTATTTTGTTGACATATGTGTGGGCACAGATAATATTCTATGATGATGAGAGGAGAAACGGGCCACAAATCAAGGCTAAAGGATACAACACCAAACTGAGAGTCAAAAGCAAAAAGTGAAGATTTCCAGCCTTTTCACTTCTGGATCGAGAAAATAGATTACACTTTCCCTACCCTCCCTTTCAAAGGTCTGCTGTCTACTGCTACTGTGGCTTAAGCACTTAAGGGCTTATACTAAATCCTGCCATTGAATTTATAAAGGCAGTCTATTTTTCCTTTTTAATACATGATACTTATTTTAGAACTTAAGGTGTGGCCTAACATTTTTCTTCAATAATCTATTTGCTACATTTAGCATTTGGAAGTGAAAGGTCTATTTAATCTTCTTGCGTACATGATATTAAGGCAAAATTGTATCTTTTCCTACAATAAATGCATATACAGGGATTAATCAGAACTAGATGATCACTCACATTAAGTCAGAACAAAACACAGTGTTAGAATGAGAATCTGAGTTTATAACCCTTTATGATCAAAGTAATTTGTGACAGTTTATCACTTGAGCAACACATAGTGTTAACAGTTACAGAATCTAAATGACTGAGAGTAAAAGCACAATACACACCAATGAATACAACTATTCTTAGAGGTCCTTAAATTAAGGGTTTCTAAATGCACAACACCAAGAAGTCAAACAGAGCAGGAAACAGAAAAAGTTGCAAGGTCAACAACTTTTTCAAGAAGTTCGCTCTCTTCTTTGTTTTGTCAACTTCACAGCAGCCAAATGGTACCATTTAAAAAAGAGTTGGGAAATAAAAGGAATGCAATTCACAGAAAAATCCCTCAATTTAAACTTAACTGAAGGATTGTAAGTGGGAGCAGATAACTTTTGAAAACATTGAGAATTTGACCCAATTTTTTAAATGTTTTCCCTACTGTATAATATTTTCTAAGCATTTCATAGAGTGATCCCAAAGACAAGACAAGGGACTATTTGGACCTCTGGTCTGAAACAACATAGCTGTCCTCACACTAAATTTGCACACAAGTATCTGTTACAGACCACAGAGAATGCCAACAACATTTAGTACTCACTTCTGTCTACTGCAAGGACTGTGATATTGCATTGACCTCTTCTCATATCTCCTACATCTCGGTCCAAGACTTTAACAGTTCTGACTTCACCTGATTTTTCATCTATGTTGATCCAATTACATTGGCCAGGTGCTATCCGGTAGCTATCGAGAATAATTTGCTTAGTTAAAGATCTCAAACATATACACACATGTACGTACCTACATACACATATAGATATATATATTCACATACACTTATGAGTGCACACACACGCACACACATACAGCATCAACAACTATTTCTCCCTTCCCATATCCCACTCATGCTGTACTCCAAATAAACTAGTAAGTAACAGTTTTTCATACCTTATGCCTTCACTATTTCCAGTTTCTGGATCTTCTGCTACGTATCTCCCAATAGCTGTTCCAATGTCCTCGCATTCTTTAACGTCTATGCGTAACAGACAGGGTTTAAACACCGGCCCCTCATCCACATCCAGAACATGCACTGTAACAGAGCTGGTGCTCTGGGAAAGTTGTTGTGAATGTGGTGCCAGCATGTAGGGTGCCTCATTGTTGACTGCAATCACGAGGATCCTTTGCTTAGCACTTTCATAGTCCAGTCCCTGTAATAAGAGGTGGGGTGTTGGGTTTTTTCTTTCAAACCAATACAAAACATGGTATCATTTCCACTGCCCAACAATTAAATAGATAAAACTGCATCACATTTATTTACAAAAGAAGTCATTTATCCTTCTGTAACATCCAGCTTGACACAAGGCAAAGGGGCATGATATAAAAAAACCTTCTAAGTTACCCAAAGAAAACTTGCGGAACTACCCCTAATAAGGTAAGCAGCACCACTGTAAAATTTTAGGTGAATATTCTGATAGTCACTTAATAATCAAACCAAGATAAGAACTACATGTGGTAGAGGATTTTCTAATCCCGTATCTAGTTGGCAGGGGGTTTTTAGGTTACGTATATTTCCTTTCCAGCACAGGTCAATCATGCTTCTTGCTAGCACCTACATTTATTTCCTAGTAAGATTTCATCCTTTGGGAATACATCTGAACTATCTGAACCATCTGAAGTTGTGGTGTTGATCAGTATCTTCCATTTTTCCTTCAGACAACTTCTCCAGTATCATTGTATGCCTTTAATACAGCTATTTATATCCTAAAGTCATAATACTCTTTAGTCTACGACAGCATTAAACATAAGAAATTTCAACAGGGTTTGTATACTAAGGACATGGCTTTATGAAAGGTTCTAATAATTGCCAGCAACAAAAAACAATAAATAAAAAACCCCAAACTCTATCCTTACGATTTACATTTTCAAAATTAAGCATTAACCTTCTCTGATCCTTAGAAGTTACTTGCTACTGCAGCTTTAAGAGATAATAAAAAATAGCATGGTGAAGCATAATGATAAAGGACAACCTGATGAAGGATGCCCTGATAAAAGGACACACCTGAAAAGTACTAGGTATAACAAGTAACTAAACTAACATGTAGTCTTACATGTACACGGACTCCCTCACACACTGAAAAAGCAAACCTGAAGTCACTACCCTGCAAAATAAAACCTGGAGAGGTTTATCCTGAATTAGTAAGTTCAACCAACTCCCAGAGCGGACAAGGCTAGAGAAGGTGTTCATCCTTCTCGTCCTTTGCAACACTCCCATTTCTCTTAAAAACCCGATCACTAAGCATTCCTCACTTAACAACCCTAAGTCTAAACAACACCAACTGTGGAACCAGGCAAAAGCACCAAGCTGTACTGGAATGACCAACAAAAGAGAATTCCTTGAATTATGTGCAAAACTGAGGAGTATCCGGGTGATGAGTTTTGCATGTTATGTACCACACATGAACCCAGCTGCAGTACATTATGCAATCTGAACTAGAAGAGAGTTCAGATCAGGAAGAAAGCACGATTTGCCCAATAGTTACTGATACTCTTTGAATGAGCTCTTGATCATTGGTTTTAAAAGCAACACCTGAAGACATCAAAATTTTCCTCTAGTAGTTCCATTTCTACATACCTTAACAACACACAGTATTCCTTCATTTGTGTTTTTGTCTGTTGTAATTTCAAAGGCCCGATCATCATTTCCCTTTATGATTTCATAAACCGCTCCTGAGCTAGGTGAACCAGGTTCATCAAGATCAACAACAGAGACTCTCAGTATTTCTACATTCCCTCTGTTTTCCTCCACTCGTGTTTCATACTTGGGGTATCCAGAAAAAAAGAAAAAAAAATCAATTTAAATTGAAGAATACCATTCTATGATGCAGGACAGAAGAACACTTTATTTAGACAAGACTAGTTAAATCCAAGGGGTCAATTTACCAAGTTGCTGTAATGATTTACTTTGTTTTCATGCATTAGCATAATTCTCCCACTTCTCTCTTACACCCTAAGTAAAACAGTAAACCTTTCCTGCCAGCACAGATGAAATCTCAGCTCCTTCATACACAAATATAACTAAGTCTGGAATTCTCCTTCCAGGAAATGTAAATTAGCACAGCTCCCCTCAGTTACTTCAGCTCTACATGCTAATTTGCCTACCATCAAGCTCAGCATTAGAAAAGATTCTGAATTAATATTACTGATGATATTCTACAGTGAATGGAAAGGACAAGGTATGTGTCCCTCATGGGTAATGAATTGTTTTTCATTAATTTCGTATTACAAAATCTCCTGTGGTATTTGAGCTGTATATATTGTTATTACCTGCTCTCACAGAGATGGGCTGCAATAAGCAAAGACTTAAGTATAAATTATAGCTATTAGTGAAGAAGTGATTTAAATAATACTTCTGTAGGTAGAAGGAAAGTTTGAAAAGCTAGAAAATTTTGGTGAAAATACTTTCATCTACTTCATCGACACTAACTTTTACATTTGCAATACACAAGTAGCCAAAAGCTGGCCAAACGGTAACAAGGTCATGACAATGTTTAGGAGTGAATCTGTTCGCTCCCTGAAAATGGTTAAACTATGGGATTTCTAAGACTATGCATTGCAGCAGAAGTGAATAAATAAGTGATGGCAGCTTTCTCTCAGGACATAAGGCAAATGAATCAAAGCAACTAACATAATAATAGGTCTAATTAACAAACAGCGTATCAATGAACAGGGTGCTTTGAAATGTCTATACTGGCATTAGCTGTCTCAGGGCATTAGGGACTAAGGGACTGCCCTTCAGGAAACTAGAAAGGTGATAAAAATAGGCTTTTTTTGGGTTGTCTTCCCCCCCCCCCCTTTTTAACAGACATTTAAGAAGACTTACTTGCATTTGTTTAAAGCATGGTGCATTGTCATTCATATCTTCAATTCTAATGACAGCTGTTCCTGTAGTACACAAACCAAAAGGCTGGCCTGCCATATCTCTCACTTCAACTAACAAAGTGTAAGTGGGTACCAGCTGAAAAGAAGAATAGAAGCATAAAGAAGTTTGGCATACTCATTCTTCAATCACACAATTACGCACAAGAGTAAACTGAGTATTTTACTCCAGTTCCCTAACTCTGCTCTAAATTCAGTGCCTGGAAACAGCATTAGGTTTTTTGGGTGGAGGAAAAACACCCCTCCTGTTACGCTTCATAAATTTATCATTAAAAGATAGGCAGCAGACTAATTTATCAAGCCTTTCTTCTCTCAGTAGTCACTGTGTTATTTTCTTTAGTAGTCACAGTGATGCTCAGAGTTACTGCATTTTTCTCTTGCTACAAAAGTTGATCAGTGTTATCTGCAACTGCACAATTCTGCAATACACTGCTAACGCAGACTTTCATAAGCCACAATATGACTGGTTTTATCCTCAGAAAAGATGTACCTGTAGCAGTGATTTTCTTCTAGAATGACTGTTATACTAGAAATATTATCTTGAATTACACATGCCTGTCAGATTTTCTAGTATAAACAGTATCACAGCACATTTTACCCCCTCCCCTAAAAAAATCCCAAATAACAACTAAAACCTCTGTATCTTATTTACTTGAAAGTTAGCTGGTAAGTATGAATAGTTTTCACTTTAATTTTAGGAAATGTTATATTGTTGTTTTAGGTTTCAGATATCAGACATTTCTATTAAGCACATAATGACTGATTACTTCCTGAAAAGCTGGTTCATTTTCCCTGTAGAGGAGCAAGCATCACCTCAAATGGAGCTTGATTAGGAGGAAACAGTGGCTCATGGGACTCATGAACAGAAAAAGAGTGAAAATTCATAGGACTTTCAATCCATATGTCAAATAGGAGAGCAGTGGGAGGTCCCCTGCAAAGATTAGCTGGAATATGGTACATCTATACAGAAACTCTTTGGATAAATTACAGATCTCTGGAAAGCTTCAGAAGCTCATTAGTGAAGGAAACAAAAATCATAAACAATGATCTGCCGGATAATTCCCATGCCAGCAGTTAAAAAGCTATCTGTGTGCACTAGATGACAGCTAAACATGCTTCCGGAAAGATCACCTCTCTGTCCAGCTGTGGCAATAATACAGCAATGACACCTGTGTCACTATGTAAAGAAAATGCTGGAGTTACTGGTGGATTTTGTGACACAATGCGGTATTTTAGCGTAGTATGCAGAGTATAAGGCTCATCTCTGTCCTCCGCAGTCACCTTTCCAACAATGACACCTGTGAACACAATACAGCAAGTTTTTGTTCCCGAAAAATCTGGAAATCATCAAAAGCTATTTGAACAGGTATATGTATTTTAGATACATGAAAATAGCTATTTGGTCACTTAGCTTTAAATGAAAATAATGAAAAAAACACAGTAAATGGTACTAAAATACAGTAATGGCTTTTTTTTTTTCCTTCTTAGACAAAGTTGAAATTATTGAGCTGTCAGAAATAAATACTAAAAGTCTAGATTTCAGTTAGTGGTTTTGATATTGTTTTCTAACTGACCAGCACAAACATAGCTGAAGAAGAATTGCAGGGGGATAGAAGGGAAGGTTCAGTCCTGCTTTGTGGGGAGAGCTGCTGTATTTTATGCCTATAGCCCCAGCAGTTTTGGAACTCCAATATCAGTAACAGTAAGAAGTAGAGCAGCTCAGATAATGAAATGCAACTGATGTTTTGGGGTGAAGAGGAAAATACTTTGCTTCTTTTATTGTGATGCACATTAGACTTTCCCCACTCTATAGCCATAGCCTAAGAGATGAGCAAGGAAGGCTATACCGTGGCTTTGCATTCCTTATTCTCTGGGGTCCACCTTCTCCCCTGCTTTTGTACTCTGTTACGCAGACAAGTGAAGTCAGTAACAGGCAAATCCCTGCCTTTTACAAATACAGGCAGAAGCAAGATTTTGTCCCCTCCTGTCCTCTCTCAGAAAAATGCTCTAAGCTTAATCAAAGGCCTTTTACACCTTAGAACACATCTAATTTAGTTGCTTATGAAACTAATTGTTAAAAACTGCTGTTCTGTCAATCAAAATATTTTATGGAAACAGGCATCTTGGATAAAATGAAAAGAATAACACTCAGAAGTTCTTAGAAACACCAAATAATCTCAATTTTTAAAAACTTCTAGTTGAAACAATACTTTTCAATATGATTGAGATGGCATTTTAGAATTTCCAATCCTTAAGAAATCTTGACCTGCTCTTTGCAAATTCTGTTTTTGCTGTAAAGAAATATTCCTTAGGAAATGCCACTGAAAGTGATTAAAGGGCAGGATTTCACTTAGTCATATTGGTATGCAAATGATCTGAGTAGTGGTAACTGTTTACCAATTTAGAAAAATCCTTACCAGGTTTGGAATTTTCAGGGACAGAAAACTCAAAAAGGTCCTGTGTAAAATATGGAGCATTGTCATTATCATCCTCTATCCTGATTGTATGCACAAGTGGTACCTCTGGTGAATAACCATCTGGAGTGGTTGCAAAGCAAATGATCTGTAAGACATAAATTCAATAATTCACTTCATGCTTAAGCAACATAAAGTATTATTACACTTTCAGTTCAAAGGAGGAGTCAATAAAGTGAAATACAGCATGCAAACCATAACCTGCTCAAGCCCAAGCTCTTCAGCCACATGAAAGGGGAAGTGACTGATACCTTATGACAGCAACACAAACCCTTTAAATGCTTTCCAATCTTCCCCCTTTCCATTCCTTGCACTACAAGTATTTCAATCACTTTCTTCCTCCTCCCCCAACAATTCTGTCAAACATTTTTTTCCAAGTTATTTGAGCACATTTTCCCAGGTGTCTGTGAGTCAGTCTCAGCCTTACCAAAAATTTTGATGCAAATATTTCTGTTTAGAACAAAATCAAGAACAGTGAAACTATTTGTCCATTACAACATAATCTAATGCAATTTACCTGTTTGGAAGCTGTTTCTAGTGCCTTCTTACACATCTCAGCCAGCAGAGAGAGCAATGTACCTTGCTAACAAAACACTGAAACAGCTTGAGAAAGAGAGGCTCAGGTCTACAGTTTCTCATGATTCTGTTTTTATGCCACCTTACCAACCTTCCCTGAAAAATGCTGGGATAACTTCGAACTCTTCTCAAAAGTGATGCAAATCCAATAGCTCACTTATGCTGTAAATTATAGCATAAATAGCTCATTTATGCTATAATTAGAGTCTAAGTAGTAAAAAGCAAAACTACTCTTCAGATGCAGATGACCAGATATTTGTCACTGATTTAATCTCTGTAACACCAAAGATATTACTCAGAACAGATCTTGTCTGCTCTCAGTTTTTCTCCTATCACCCAGCCTTCAAATACATGCATGACAGAAAAAAGGACTTAATTATATTTACACAATTCAGGCCTGTACCTGAAAGCTTGGATATTGTTCACGGTCTACTGCACGGGTAGCAAAGATATTCCCAGTTTCTCTTTCTATGTAAAACAAACCCTTTGGATCTTGATCAATTCCTGGTCCACTTGCAGAATAGTAAATGGTGTAGTTCTGAGCTGTGTCCGACTGGACCTATAAAGAATGCATTTTTTAAGCCCAAGGAAAACAGCATCATCCTTCTAATATATTTTCTTCCTTTTTCATTACCATATTTAGCACAAGCAGTAACTTTTCAAAAGAAAAAAAAAAACCAAACCAAAACCTGATATACCTCTACTTCTTTACTAGCTTGAACTTCACAGAACAGAACAGCTTGCCATGCAATTGCTTTCCTTTTCAATGTGTGTACATTGGGGTAGTTAATTCATACTCAGAAATGTTTATGACTATCAAACACTTAAAGAAGTGACTGTGCATTAAGAAAAAAAAAAAAGTATTTTCAAATCTAATGTCACTAGAATACTGCACAAACAAGGAACAGTCAGAGGCTTATTGTTTCTGTCCCTGTTCAAGAGATTTCGGGTTTAGTGCACCCACTGAGAATGTGGTTTGCAACAAGAGAGGAAAAAGTAAAGGAAAGTAGGAAGGGAGTAAATAAAAGGAGAGAGGAAGGAAGGAGACCACCTAGAGTACAGTCCAGAGATAGGCCAATTCAGATAGCCTCTCTAAATCTCATCACAAGCATCAAGGAGGTAACACTAGCAGTTACCTATTTATAAACACTCTCCTCCCCAAATACTTTTCTTACGTATTGAATGCCAGAAGTTAGGAAGGTAAAATTAGTAGAAGAATAATTGCTCTGCACAGACTCTGTTATTACACTTGTCTCTACATATCTGCTACCAGCCACTCTGTAATCTAGTGAAGGCTAGATGGATCTATGATAACTTTAGTCCTTGCATTTCTCTTTCACGCCTACTTGGTTTACTACAGTAAGTACTTTTCCTAATAATATAGGCTATAGTCAGTCTTTAATGCTACAGGCACGCACCTCGTGCTCCAAAAAGGATGCAGACATGCAAGTAAGATTTCCCTCACCCTGTGCTTACAAAACCTTTTTCAAGGCAATGTTTTCTGGGGGATTGCTGGGTTTTTTTAATTACACACTTTATTGATTTCCAGGCCAACAAGCTCTCTTCTGATAGTATGCCTCTCCTTTTACAATTTTTATACACTTCCAGTTCACCCCAACAACTGTGATCACAAGTTACTTCAGCAAAAAATCTCAAGATGCACAGTGAACAGAACAGGACAGAAGAATAATAGCAGGAATGGCATCAGTAGGGAATATAAGAGAGCTCACTTTTGTTGTTTTATCATAAAAGTCACACACAATACTAGCTTGGGTCATAAAATTAGGATTTGTATAAAATATACCTGCTGTATTTGTAGTGGAAAAGGTCCCAGTGAGTTCTCTATCATAACAGATGGAATAGGGCCCCACCTTCTTTTAGTTCGCTTAAGAACTGTATCTCTAGCATGCCTGGTCTTCTGTGTCTGGGCCTAGAAGATAAAAAGACAGGTAAGAACATATCCATATATTCTTAACTTCATGTATTTTTGCTTAGCTACTGTTCTAAATTTTCATCTTTTTTATCCTCCATTTCAATTTTCTCACTGACCATTTTTTTCCAAAGTCTTAACTTCTGATTATACCTGTGATAGTATTCCAAGAGTTTTTTCATTCATTGTAATACTTCGCATGATCAAAATCTGCTTTAATTCCTCAAACATGGCTTTTAAGATTCTTGACATTCCTGATTAAGTTCTTTGCTTTCTTCCATTTCCTTGCATCTTCCATTTCAGAAAGGAAGTCTGTGTTGACTTAAGCAACACAGTAATCAACAACTGCTAAATAAAAACACACTCTAACCCATAGTGCTTTGCCTAATTACTTGATTTCCAAAATTCAAATACAATTACTCAGCACGAAACTGTACTCTATGATACAGTATTTCAAATAGGTATCTTGAAGCTAGAAGCTCACCTTCGTTTCTTCTTCCACCAAGCTAACATGTATTTTCTTTTCTACTTGTTCTTGAATATCTTTAAGTAATATGGTAAAAGTCTTTTTCCCAGCAGACAAAGAAACAGCAGATGTTGTATACACAGAACCATCCTCCAGAATTTTGAAGTTCCCATCACTGGAACTGACAAACTCTGCAGACTGAAGGCAGTCTTTCAAATCAACTGTAAAAAATACATATATTCAGACAATAACTCAGATAGCGAGACAACAACATCTCTCAGAAAACAAAAAACAAATCCCTAAGTAAAAATTATATTTACCGACACATGGAATCCTCAAAATTTTGATCATTCCACATTTAAATATCACAAATACAGATTCTAGAACTCATTCATGCATTCGGTTTTGATCAAGTTTACATTAATTTCCACTCTCGTGTTCATAAATGTTTCCTAAAGGATATGGGTGCTTCGTATCTTTCAACAAGATGCTGTTACACTGGTGAAACTACTGAAGCATCAGTGATGAACTAATATGTTTAAATGCAAAATATGTTGGAGACACTCTCATTATTGGATCAGTAGCTATGACATTTGCCCCACAAAATCAGTGAAAATGATTAATAAATGCAAATGCCCAATGGTGATACTAAGTCTTATAATTTTTACCTTCAGGAAGAAAACACTGACTGGCACAAAGTGATTTAATAGTCTTGGGAGGACAAAAGCCTTTAAATTATGAAGCAGACAGATGGAAGAGATAAAGAGTAACTCTAGAACAAACAATTGGCAACTTTTTAGTATGTACATTATAGAACCTCATGAAGTTTATAGGTAGTACCAGGTAAGTTCAACATACTTCTCAGGTATTTTTTTACTGTATTTGCTATCTCTTGTGACTGCAACAACTTTAATGCACTTCAATAAATTTGGTTCATTAGTAAGTAATTCAGAACTACAGCTTGAAAATAACCAAAATCAGGATACTCATAATGAACTGCAGCAGGACCACAGCACTAAACAACAATTTGGCACCCTGAAAAAGATGAAGGCCAGAGACCTAAATGCTAGACAAATGACCCTGGCAGAGTACAAGAGGTGTCAGTGTCTCGTTCTCAAAATCAAAACTTTTCAATACCCCTTCAACGATATGATAGTGGATAGCACCTTATTCTATGAAAGCTGATAGCAAAATGTAGACTTAGAATTTCACCTCATATATGTAGTTGATATTTTCAATGAACTAAATTTCACACCTCTCTCATGAATACAAAAACAGATTGGAAGCATAATTTTAATTACGTCACAATTTCTTCCTTTCTTCCTTCTGAAGTCTGCCTTTTAATTACTGAACTAAAAAGTTTTCTAGACTTTCTATAGTATTGTAGAACTGGTTCCTTTCCTTTGTCAATGAAAATTTAGTATTGCAGAGAATACCACTGCCTCACTTAAAGGTGTTGCAGATTGCTGCATATTACAGCACTGCATTTCCAAAAATACCAGACTGGAGATCTTGTTTCTCTAATGTGAGTCAACATTATGCTCAGTTAGCCATAGCTTTGTGGGATCTTTTTCTTTACAGCTTCTTGCATTGTGTAATTCATAAAAAATTAAAATAACTTGCAACAAGCAGGAAAATCATGACTCATTTTATTCTCAAGGTACGGTATATGTATCAATGCAAAATACATTATGCTTTCTAAATAAACGTTCAAGTCATGTCTTTCAAGCTATAAAAGTTTTATTGAACTTTTGTTTTTAGGAGAAAAAAAAAAAGCCAAAACAGTAAGTTCAATGCTATTCTTATGCTCTCAACTATATGCAACTCCTTTCACAGCACTATAATAACATGGAGGTTTGGGTTTATATAAGTGAAGTTTATTTATACAGAGAAATGCTAAAGTCTCTGAGAACTTGCTAATTACTTAAACAGCTGTAGCAAACTTTCATTTAAAAAAATAACAGTAAGGGCAGTGAGCTTTTATTTTTAAAGCTAGGTTTTCTGAGCATTTGTATGTGATGAATTACTGATCCACTTCACTTGTCCCTTCTGTAGGAACCTGGTTTAAGATCACAGATTTGCAGCATATTTCTCCGTTGTTTCAGGATTTACACAGGAGACCTCTGAATCCTCAAATTCAGTCTCAGCCCTGTTGCAGCTGCTATGCCACACTGTAAAAGCTGCCTTTCATAGACTGGTTTGGGCTAAAAGAGAAAAAAAAAAAGGAAAGGAAAACTAAAACCAAAGAGGAGTGTGGTGTTTTCTTCTGGTCTCCTCTGTTCCTCCCAATCCATTGTGAACTGCCATAAATCCAAAACAGACCATCCAGTCAGACAGGAGCACTCTCTCAAATGAATGTGCACATAGGACACCTCTGCAAGGTGTCCCCTTGCATGCCCTGAATGCCCCAGCACCACTGAGAAGTCAGTCACGTGTGTGTTTCACAGAGCAGCTTGGGTGCTTGACTGTGTGGATTTTGTCTCTTTTTTTTTTCCTTTTCCATTATCCAAATGTCTCCTTTTTTTTTTTTTCCATTTTTTATCCAATTGTCTCCTTTTTTTTCTTTTCCATTATCCAAATGACTTACTACTTTCTTCATATGACTACGGGTACAACTTTGGAATATCAAGCCACTTATGTAAATATTAAGCTTCAGACTCAAAATTTTGAAAACGTTAGACTCTCTCATTCTTATTTTAAAATAAACACTGTAACCTGACAATAGCTGTTTATGCAAAAGTCAAATGGATGCATGGAGCCAGCGTTCAAATCCGTAACACAGGGCGTATCCTTCATAAAAAGGCTGATCCAGCTGTTTAACTGGCTGTCCAGTCATCCATTCAATCCATTAAAAAAGAAAAAACAAACCAAAAAAAAAGGTTTCCTTTACTGTTAACAGCATCCCCAGCAAAGGTGCAACGTTGTATTGACAGGACCTTGCAGTTTCTCACCTCTGCCAACTAAGGTTTCAGCCTCTAGTTCAGAAGGAACATGAAAAATTACTTTCTTGCAAGCTTCGCAGCACAAATTCAGTACCTAGAAAACAAGTTAAGAAATAATGAAAACAAAAAAATAATTACATGGTATTTTGAATAACAACTACAGACACTGAAGCTGCCTTTGATTCATTAGTTTTTTTTTAAGACTAGCCACTGAAACAGCATACAAAGCTCTCAAGCTAAAAATTCAGGTACTATGCAGCATAGCATGTAAACTTTGAGACTGGAAACAAGATCTGACTACTGCTTCTGGATCTGTCCATGGCTTGTGTGTTTTCTACTAAAAATCACAGCAGCACTGACATTTAACAAAAGTTTCCTCTGACTAGGAGATTTCACCTACACAATTGCTTCAGTAGTGAGAAGATAAAATACAGCTTGGCTCTGCGCTCCCTCCAAGAGCATTCTTGGCCAATTTAGAACCAAAGTCTGTAAGTATTAAAAATCAATCCATTAAACACTCAGTTCAGTAGAACTGTGGTGATGCTTAACATTAAAGGGACAAGTATCTTATTAAAACCACATGACGACACCCGCACTTACATATCACTATGCATCTTCAAAGTAGGTTCTCAACAAACTAATTAAATCTAGCTTCAGCAATTAGATATGACATAAATAAAGTGCTGTGTATCACATCAGTCCACTCCCATCTAACCAGTTACAAAATGGAGTCCTCCTCAAAATTCAAATGAATAGTAGATAACCAGACCTTTTTATAAAAAGAATCATACAGAAGTACAAAGACTTTCCTCAGCACAGAGCAATGTAGTCCTACCTTCAGATTATATATATATATAAAGTGTGTATATATATCTTGCCTAATTCCTATCTAGATGTTTAAAACTGTAATCCAAAAATCACACAGCCAATTAAACAAAGAAATAGAAAACTGTAAATAAATGCATTCACCCTTTTAAGTATATTTATTCCTTCAGGATGAAAGTCTAACAAAAAGGAAAGTAATTTTTATTTTGCACATACTTTTAGGATTAAAGGTACATAAAAGTACATAGCTAATGGAAATTCTGAAAATGACTTCTGATTCTTATTTAGAAAATAATTAAATAAAGATACTTTAAGATCTTTAAGACATTAGGAACCTTCAGAAAAGCTATGATCAGCTAAAAAGTGAAGCTGAAATGTGGAATCTAATCATTGCATTAAAGTAATTTAAATGTGGTGTCTGCATCATAAAAGCTCTTTATACTGTTCCATATACATATATATATACACACAGATACAAAAATACTTATATATATATATTATAATTTAAGCATTCCAGCTTATTTATTAGTGGGCGCTTTCCTTATTAACATATACTTACTAAAACACTCTCTCCTGACAGGCATATTGATTTTTAAATTATTAAATCACACAACCTGAATACATTGTTCTACGATATTTTAAGAATCAATGACATCTAATTTTGAAATACTAATGCCAAGTTAGTCTGCTGTCAGCATGAAGAACTATTGAGGAGTTAAAACAAATGTAAATGGCAGCTATTGGTGAATACCAAGATACAATGAAACACCAGATAAAAATAAGCCATGCTGTCCTTTCACTTTATACAAATAAATCACTTAAGGAATTTTGGGGGTTTGGGTGTTGCGTTTTTTACTTAATAGGTGTATTTATTTTACTTTTTTTTTTTATTATATGTCTGAGTAAACTCGCTTGGGTTTCATTATTACCAGCCTAGCAAAGGCAGGCATGCATAGTGTCTGGAATAGTAACACTTTCATTAAAATGTACATATATAATTAATATAAAAATAATAAATTCAATGCTTCGGCACTACCGAGTATTCTTCTTTCGGGCTCAAACGATCAGAAACGTTCTTGTGTTAATGCAATGATAATGGGAAAAAAGGGGGTAAGAAACAAAAAACAAATCACTTTCATCCATTTTAAAAAAATAAATAAATAAAAAATAAAGAGAGCGAGCTCCCCGCTCTCCCCGACAACGGCCTTTCTGTACCTGATAATAATCTACAAATACAGTAAACTGAAGGTAAAGGAAATGGCTGAAATTGTTCAGCGCACAGCCGACTCTTCCACGGGAGCTTAACGCTCTCTGCACTACACGCAGGACACTTCCCACAAAACGGGACAGCCATTCGGGGCGGGG